>CABFOW010001950.1:79281-120502 GCA_902141385.1 Timema californicum
AGCTGTCAGTCAGCACCAAAGAAGCCACGGGGCTACTGTATATACCAACATGTTGACTGTCAGAAGTCAGTTGTGAGCTGTCAGTCAGCACCAAAGAAGCCACGGGGCTACTGTATATACCAACATATTGACTGTCAGAAGTCAGTTGTGAGCTGTCAGTCAGCACCAAAGAAGCCACGGGGCTACTGTATATACCAACATATTGACTGTCAGAAGTCAGTTGTGAGCTGTCAGTAAGCACCAAAGAAGCCATGGGGCTACTGTATAATGGCTCAATACTGTGGATCTTGACTTTAGTTAGTGCAAAGTATTTGTGATATTTTGCTACTGTGCTATCTTCCCTTTAATACGAAATGGAAAGTTCTATCATTTATATGCTCTCTCCTGATGTGCGAGTGTTTGAACCTCATAGAGTCGTATCATGATCAGCAAAGTTAAAGTTTGGTTAAAAGAAATTAATACGTTAACGTCTCTCTCTTCTCATTCCCCTTTGTCCCTTTTTTCCCATTACAGAAATTAATTGTAGGGAGTGAGAGGTCGCAGGTTACGGGTAATACAGCTCCTATTTTATTTACCTTTGACCTTTAATAAAAGCACGCGGCTATTGTTAGATTATTTTTAATCTCGTAGTACCACGTGCTAAACAGCTCTGTAATCCCACTAATGCAACAGGAGCGCGATGTTTGTAGTCCTGAGCCAACCCCTCCACCCTTGCCCTGCTCGGTGTTAATATACTGTACATACAAATATATCTTTGTTAGGCTACTGTATATACCAACATGTTGACTGTCAGAAGTCAGTTGTGAGCTGTCAGTCAGCACCAAAGAAGCCATGGGGCTACTTGTATAATGGCTCGAGACTGTGGATCTTGACTTTAGTTAGTGCAAAGTATTTGTGCTATCTTCCTTTTAATACGAAATGGAAAGTTCTATAATTTATATGCTCTCTCCTGATGTACGAGTGTTTGAACCTCATAAAGTCGTATCATGATCAGCAAAGTTAAAGTTTGGTTAAAAGAAATTAAAACGTTAACGTCTCTCTCTTCTCATTCCCCTTTGTCCCTTTTTTCCCCATTACAGAAATTAAGTGTAGGGAGTGGGAGGTCGCAGGTTACGGGTAATACAGCTCCTATTTTATTTACCTTTGACCTTTAATAAAAGCACACGGCTATTGTTAGATTATTTTTAATCTCGTAGTACCACGTGCTAAACAGCTCTGTAATCCCACTAATGCAACAGCAGCACGATGTTTGTAGTCCTGAGCCAACCCCTCCACCCTTGCCCTGCTCGGTGTTAATATACTGTACATACAAATATATCTTTGTTCAACAATAGTCATTTTTCAGGAGAACGGCTCCTGGAACGACGAATCTCAAATAAAGATTACATTTTATATTTCTTCAATGTATATTCATCATAAATTATATAAGACAATTTAATCTTTTTACTATTTTAATTATTTAATACATTAATTTACATGTATATATTTGTTGTATTTTTATTGCTTGAAGATTATATTTAGTAAAATTAAATTTGTATTCTAGTAAACAATCAATTTTCAAAGGTCCGTCAAAATAAACAATTTATTAAGATAATTTTATTAAAAAAGTTAACTCTTATAATTAATTAAAAACTTACTATCTACATAGTTATAATATTTTTAATTTTTTAGCACTGCGCCTAAATAACTATTTGGGTTATATGCTATAATTATTATTAACACTACTACCATCAACATTTTATTTCATAATTCTAACAAGAGTATAATTAGCAATTAACTATAATTAGTGATTCAATGATTTGTAGTCATTACAGTCCACAAGTTATTGGAGGTTAAACTTGCTATTTTATACATTTTGCGTGCGTGCCTTTGTTATGATAAAGTAATTAATTTATGGGGCTGAAATTTAATATAACCAACCGTTCATGTGAGGTGTACACAGTAAAATAAAGATATTATTATTACAGTGGCGTTCCTGATGTGCAAATGGCGCAGCCACACAGGACCCCATGATTCTGGGGGCCCCACTCTAGCTTATGTGACAGGGGTGGACAAGATTGGGCTGGAAATATTTGCTTGTGTGCTTGTAAAGTAGAATCGCTGTATAGGATATCTAATAAATATGTGGAGTATGAAAACAAATAAAAACATAATCAGGTGGTTCGGTTTATTAAACGAGTGAAGCGAGTTCTCAGTTCTGGCTCCTCTGATTTGTATTTGTCTGTCTGTGGATGTCTCACGACGACTTTTAAAAGCATTAACTGATTTAATTCAAACTTAGCACAGTTTTTTGTACCTTTGTATAGATACATTATTATTATTATTATTATTATTAGCACCGCGTCTTACTACCCGTTCGGGTTATACGCACTTACGCTAATGTGTAATGGTAGGGTGATTGTGAGATGAAATGGAGGACCTACAGTTTAACGTGGAACCCGAACCACGGTGGAGGCCAGGCATTCCCCACATTCACAAGATGTCTTGTCAGAGGTGAAGGAAGGGTTTGGTAATCAGATAAATCTGTGCCGGGACCAAGGATTGAACCCCGGCCGCCAGCATAGAAGTCTGACACCTTACCCCTAGACCCCCAGGTCACCAAGTATAGATAAAGTTCGTTGGAACCCGCTTCAATGGCGGCGTGGTCAAAGGCGCTACTCTCGCATTAGACGAGACTGCCGATGTCGGGGAGATCGTGGTTCATATCTCAATCGGCTGTATTGAGGGTGGTTTTTCCTAAATGATTTTCCACTCTCCCACCACGTAAAGGTGACTACACTTTCTATAAAATATAACCTTCCTGAATCCTATAGTTATTAGTACATAACCGTATAAATTGAACGGGTAGTAAGACTCGGTGCTAAAAAATAAAAAAATATTGGGAAAGAAAATCGAATGAAGGGTTGTGGAGCAATAAACCCTTATATGTATAAAACACTGCTTCAAGCATTAATTATTACAATATATTTTTCTTTTAGGATTATAAGTTATTTCCTTGACACCCTATACTTGTGAAAATTGGTGCAAACCACTGTAGTGACACTAGACAAGAATTAAGTTTTCCTGGGACCCACGTCTGCTAAGGGTGGAGCTCGCTCGAGAATGTGTATTAAGAAGGCTCGAGAATGTGTATTGAGAAGGCTCGAGAATATATATTGAGAAGGCTCGAGAATGTATATTGAGAAGGTTCGAGAATGTGTATTGAGAAGGCTCGAGAATGTATATTGAGAAGGTCCGAGAATGTGTATTGAGAAGGTACGAGAATGTGTATTGAGAAGGCTCGAGAATGTGTACTGAGAAGGTTCGAGAATGTATATTGAGAAGGCTCAAGAATGTGTATTGAGAAGGCTCGAGAATGTGTATTGAGAAGGCTCGAGAATGTGTTTTGAGAAGGTTTGAGAATGTGTATTGAGAAGGCTCGAGAATGTGTATTAAGAAGGCTCGAGAATGTTTATTGAGAAGGTTTGAGAATGTGTATTGAGAAGGTTCAAGAATGTGTATTGAGAAGGCTCGAGAATGTATATTGAGAAGGCTCGAGAATGTGTATTGAGAAGGTCCGAGAATGTAGATTGAGAAGGCTCGAGAATGACATTTGGTCTACAGGTAATAAATGTTTACTGACGTCAACGAAACTTTGCTACACATATTGTAACTTACTTTTCACTAACCTACAATCGAGTGGCCCAGATTCATTTGGGGTTTTCCCTGTGTAAATAAGGAAATGGTACAAGCCGCAATTGAGCCAGGGGCGGGGGCCTCTTACTAGGTAGTTGGGTGAAGAATACCTCCCAGTGTGGAAAAGGCCGGGCCATCGTTTTTAAAGTTAACTATCAAAGTTAGCATTTTAATATCTTCCTGAACGCCTATAAATAAGATATAAATAATTGGAAATATGAATAAAACAAACAATTATTTATAATACCATTTTTATAATAGTTGTTAAATACATTTTACATGACAATTCTGTGTTTGCTAGTTTTGGCCAACTGCTTGATAACTTGTTGTGGGTCTAAAATGATATGCTTGTCTACATGCAGAAGAGTGAAGTCAACAAGCCTGCTTTGCACCATGGTTGTCCTACGACATGTGTTGATTAGACGCAGCAAGGACACAGCCAGTTACTCCTGCTTTGCACCATGGTTGTCCTATTACATGTGTTGATTAGACGCAGCAAGGACACAGCCAGTTACTCCTGCTTTGCACCATGGTTGTCCTATGACATGTGTTGATTAGACGCAGCAAGGGGACAGCCAGTTACTCCTAAGCAGTTTTCCTGCTATATTATAAATTCTTATCCAAGAACCTGGCTCTTTACATGCCGCCTTTTCCGTTGATATTCACAGGTGTGTTTATTTATGATAAATTTTAATTTTAGTACATTGCCTGACCGTTTCAAGGGGAGGAGGGGGAATTACTCCCCCCTACTTGTGGATTCGAACCTGAATTTTGAGCTGCACAACCACCAAAGTTGTATTCAATTTTAATATCCTTTACACGCACAAACATTTTATTAGGATGATGACAACAGAAAGGATCCATTATGTAATTTATTGAAACAGTTTATTGAAAATACCAAATCCATTGAGCTAAGCATTCATCTGTTTGAATTTGTACTATATATATTGTCTCTTATGTCAACAATAGACTCACTATCGTTAATGTGTAGTTAAATACATTGTATCTGTACATATTATTGAGACTCCAACATCAGGAGATTTCACCCAATTTAAATTTCCTTGTGGCAATATGTGATGGCCACTCAACAATAAATTTCCGAAGAAGATATTCAAGGAAGTGTGGTCAAGCTCAAATTGCTGATCATTTTTGTCCTGCATATATTATTAGCTGTTTAATGACAGAGTGTAAAAGACAAATTCTTCACATACTTACACAATGATCATTCCCATCATTGAAGTTTAGATTTCACCATGCTCATATTAAGATTATGTTGTAATGAAATACTGCACAGTACATTTCTTCAGCAGAGGTGATACATACAATTATTTTGGCCATCGGTTGATGCAATGTGCTCTTATGAGCTATCGATACATTCAAATTTTTCCGACAATCTATTTTACTATTTCATTTGTTTTTCTTGGTAGTTAACTTGTTCAAATGGATGTTCTTCTTCGTAAGGTGGAATAGTAAGTTATAATTAGCCTGGAATATCAGGAGTCTCATTATTTTAGTCATTAACCTCATATTTACAAACATATTTTATATCTGTGATTTCATTTGGAACGGATGGTATGATTACCACTTTGTTCTATTTTTGTTCAAACACTACCATATATTCTTACCTTTTCTTTTTTCTTGCAATCATGTATTAATTTAATCCAAAGAGAGGCAGCTTTTACCAATATTCACAAATTTTCTTAGCCACAGTATTATTTGTGAAAGTTTAACTAAATGTAATTCGGCTTACTATTTCAAATATACATTACTTATCAAAACTGAGTACTTGATAACAACAATCTATAATATTTTGAGTTTGATCCTAAATATATTGAATTAAGTGTATTTTGAGCACTGAAGCTCTTTAAAACTTCATTAGTCTAAAGAAATAGATAAATAAGGTGAATTGCTAATTTAATGCACAGGCATTTTCCTTATCACAAGAAAGTGAATCACCAAAATAGTAAAGAGTCTCAATCTGTTAGTGTCGGCATGAATTAGTGGCATACGAGACTTCCCAATGATTCTCTTACTCTAACTTTTAGAACCTTATCTTTCCCCTATTTTATTTAACATAACCTAAATAACTGAGCCTAGTTTAGCTTAACCCAACTTAGTACAATTAACCTTAAGTCTCGTCTCCAGACTACGTATCCGTAAAGTGAGTAGAGGTCCGTAGGATATTAACTTAACACTAACAGATTGCACTATCTAGGAAGTCATTGATCCTTAGCACTTCGTAGAAGTTGACCCAATTTTAACTTCCCCAGTAATAGTAAGGACTAACAATCACAGAAAAATAAATATGTGCATGCCCATCAAAATTAAAACACAATTGGGAACGAAAAGATGTGTTGCTATGGAAACAAATACAAAATTAAATGATAGTTTCTCGAACGGAGCTATTTCAGAAAAAAATAAATATTGAAAAGCGTAGGATTTTGGAAACAGTTTTTTCTATAGAAATACAAAGTTCTTAGAAAGAGTGGCGTCACTTTTTTAGATTAAACTTCCCATAAGTATTCTTGATAACCCCCGCCTCACAGATCACGTTTCCTTTCTTCTCACTCACTATTGATAATTTTATTTTGAAGAATTTATTTGGACGTTGTCTCCTACTTTCTGATTGGTTGGCATGCTCACATGATTAAAGATGCAGCCTGTGTAGTCAGGATTTACATTTCTAACAACTTAAGGACTATACGGATGCGGAGCTTAAGGATTCTGTAAACTGGGATTTACATTGCTTGTTTCCACTATGGAGCACTTAATATTATGGTCATGGTATAACTGTCAAGGTAGGCCTGTAAACTCTCTTTGAAAATGGGATGCGAGTTGTATTATAAAAAACACAGAATTTAATGAAAATCATAATTTTCCAAAAAAAAACCACTATGTTACAAAATTAACATAAACTTTAAACACAACTAAAATACATAACCAATCACCATCATAGTCTCTCCCATTCCATGTATTTTTAACTGAATTAATATAACTATTCCACATGGGTGTAAGACACGGTGCTAGAAAAACAAATATAACTTTATATCTTCACTATTTTACCTCTTTAAAACGAACTTTAGAGAAACCCTCTACTTATGTTGTCAACTAATCTTATCTAAGTATTTATAGAATAAATAAATCTAATAAAATTAAGCCACAGCCAAAATGAGAACATCATCACTCATCAAATATTACAAATGTGGAACGTATTCTTTTCAATAAAAAAAGATGTATGGAACATAAAAATTATTTCAGCCTAGGAGAAAAATAAAATAATAATAAAAATATTCTAAAAATTAAGTAAATTTTAAATTATTAATTTTATAATAAAATGTGAATTAAAAAATATTACTTTTCTTTGAATAAAGCTACATCCAACAATTATTTTTGTTCATTTCAGAAAAGAAAAATATATTGTATTACTATAATGACCTTTACATATTCATATGTTTATAATGATTTAAACTTTAACATCCTTACAAAATTATTCCAAGTTTGTATAAATGTAAATTTTAATTTTTAACTAACTCTGAGATATTAATTTGCTGCATTTAATTAATTATTTATTATAAAGATAGCGTGTTCGAGATACCTCCATTCTGGTCATTATCCCTATATGATGTTATTTTTTAACCTCTCAAAGGTTGTTCTTAAGATAGAATGAAAGTGAAGGTGATTTAAATTCAGTATTTTTTACATTTTTATAAAATACATTTTTTTACCAAATAAAAAAATTTGATTCAGTAGAAAGATTTAGTATACTTCTATACACATCTCAACACTGCTTGAANCACTTCTTGAATATTGTTCATAGTGGAATTTAACAATAATCATTTAAATAAAATTAAAAGTTATGTTAAAATTCTGTGCCGACCATGGCAAATGTATGTACAAAGTTAAAAGAAATGACTACGTGTAGAGAATTAAACTTTTTTTTTCTACTAGAGCTATATTTTATTTATTTAAACTGGGGAACCTTCCCACACACCTCGATTGTATGGCTGGTTTAGTTATGTAACAGTAGAAATACATTGTACATTCCAAAAGAATCAAAATGGAAGAAAATATAATCATTCATTCCCCAAGCTTAGCCTTTCCTATATACTTTATTGTATAGCGTTGCTGTCTTCCATATACATTGTTTACTTAATGAAAATAATATTTCTTCAATTAAACTTTCATAGTGATATTAAAATTTCAATTTGTTTATTATTATACCAACATTTTTATACATCAAACATCATTTAAGTTCTATAAAATTGTAATATCTCGCTAATGTATAATCAATCTAGAAATTAACAACCATCCAGTGCCAAATGAAACGCTTGAGGCCGTATGACAAGACGAGAGTGAGTAGAAATGAAGGGTGAGTGGAGTGAGAAGTGAGTGGCGTTGATTTGGAATGCAAGCGAGTTCGCTCGCGCAGACGGCCCAATCAACGCTACTCACTGTTCACTCATCCTCACCTTCTATTCAAGATCGTTCTTGCACCCGGCCTTCAATCTATTAGTCTAACTATGTAGACATATTTTCATGAGTTTGTGTAACTGGGCAGAGTCCTTCACCTTCATTATGTGTTATCTAGGTGTAGGGATACACGGTTGTAGTGTGTGACCACCTACCTCCGTATGAGGCATCTCCAACACCTCGTCTGACTCGTGGCGTGTCGACAACCAATGAGCAGGTAGATGCGTTCGTTGTCACTTACCTGTGGTCAGACTGATCTCCATGGCTCTCTGACGATGACCCAACACTTTGAACTGAGGCAGGGACACCTCATTGGACACACCGACCGAGTTGGGCCCCTCATTCCACTTATATCGGATGTCCCTCATAGTATAACCAACTGAGAGACAAGATAAGGTGTGCCAGAGGAACTTACAACAATGAGTGAGGGTGCTGATAATTCTGAATGCTCGTAGCAACAGTGCACACACACACACATACACACACACGGCACACCAAACACAAGGAGACAGACTCTGCTGGGGTCTTGGAGGCCACGTCGTCCGTGGGATGTACGTTAGCAACATTGACTGCACCATCTCAAGGAGGAAGGGGAACTACGATCATTCTCTAACAGAGAGTTGTCCCCGGTGAAGATACATCTCTGTGACCCAATTAGCACTCACCTAACTTTGGTATTGATAGTCGACAGAAAGATTGTAACTTGAGTTCCGGGCCAACGTTTCCTGCGAGTCTTTCACTTCTCACAAACTTAACTTCCTCACTTTCATTTAACAAAGCGATATTATAAATATAAATATTAATCAAGGTCTTACAGTAAAAAATATAAAAAATAATTACGTTTCTTTTAAATAATACAAATCCACTGTTTAAAATCGATAGAGTAGCTTCTTTATATAGCTTTGTGACTAAGATTTGTTGTTAAGTCTGAAGACTAAACATTTTCCCATCCACGTAGCACGATTCTTTTACAGGAGAAATGATCAAAATAAATAAAGACAAATTACAGCACTATTTATCTCGAGGGAGGGTAGATCCGTGATACTCCCAGCCGCTCAGGATATGACGTACAAACACACGTCAGCAAGTTTCTCCCAACTATTCCCTGACGACGGCAGCCAGGACCCAGCAGAGCTCTGTAGACGATCAAAACCCACTCGCCATGAAGGGATTGCGCTCAGCACGGTATTGAACCATTCCTGACCATGTTTCTGGTCACGATATACCACCGGACAAAATGAAACAAATAGGACTAAGTACATATTTAAATCACAAAGTATTAATAAACTGCAACCGATATGAGAAGTATTTATAAAAAAGTTGTATCTTGGATAGTGTTAACTTTATCCTTATGTCCGCACACAAACACTCAGCTCTTTGATCGTTAAAACTGACAAAATATTGCATCTTGATACAGCCTTCAAAGGAATATATGAATAAACAATAATATTTGAGATTAGTTTAGACAATAATTTAAAAAATAAATAAAATCGAAGCACTAATGTAATAAACTACATAATGTCTTCCAAAACACAAATTTTACCAACTCATATATTAGATGTAATTTTTTTTTCTCTTAAAATATGATAATTATTATTATATTGCCTTCACGAATATATATTTTCTTTTCAAGACATGTATTATTTACAAAATGATGCCAGGCCTCCACCGTGGTTCGGATCCTATGTTAAACATTAGGTCCTCCATTTCATCTCACTGTCACTCTACCATTACACATTAGCTTAAGTGCGTATAACCCGAACGGGTAGTAAGACGCGGTGCTAATAATAATAATAATAATAATAAATAATAATAATAATAATAATAATAATTTACAAAATGGCTTCTAGCATGAACATGCCTTTTACAATTCGTATTGCCGAGTGTATAACTAGATCTTTAAACACATCCTGCGTAAAGCTATGATTTACCTCAATCTTATTATTTTTATTATTTGGGATCTCCCACAAATACTTTTGAAACTATACTAGCGTGCAGCTAAAACAAAAAACTAGAATCATAATTTGAAAAATAAATATTGTGATTATATGTTTGCATTTAAAAAAAACCTATATTCGCAACAAACATTTTAATAATTAATAATTTATTTTATATATTATTCAAGAGAACTCATCAATAATTACTTAGTGGCTCAGCGGTTAATCTCAAATATGGAATAACCTATTTCTATTCCACTTCCAGTGGTGGTGATGAAGATGTTTCCTATTTATTACGGATTAGTCCAACTAACCAACTAGCACATGTTTAAATGCAAGAATGGGTGATGTCCCAAGCTTAGTTAGGTTTTAAGTTGGTTTCGGGACTAGTTTGTGTATATAGACAGCTCACATTGCATAAATCAACCATAACAAAAATATGAGTAAAATCTGAACAGGTAGATAAATACCGCGAAAGAAAATACACTTGAAATGAATGGCCATTTAGATGTGATATTATTTGAGATTGATTCTATTTTTCGTTCATTGACAAATACATTAAATTACTAACGCATAATTCTGCGGATTAAACTGTAATATTGTCTCGGCATTTTTTAAAACCAATAATTAAAATAATATTTTGTTATGACTTGCTAGAAAAATATCAAATAAATTAATAGTTTATATTGTGGGATATTTTTATTTTATTTATATGACAGTGAATAAATAAAATTACTCAATATAAAATATAATATAATTTTAAGGTTTGTCTTTATTTGGTCCTTAAAAATTGTATCAAAAACACCAATAAATACATTGTTATCACACCAGTTTGTTCTTATTCGCGCCTAAAATATATTAAATAAATAACATATAACACAGTAGCTGTCTTTTAGTTTACACTATAAGTAATTTGTCAATATATACAAACATATCATTTTATGTTTTGTATTTATTTGTGACGTATAAATGTAGCAAATAGAAAACACCATATTTAACGAGTGTTTTAATTTGCGCTAAATAGACTATCAGATATAAAAAAATTAATGCGTTTTTTATCGTTAAGGAATGGAACAAATAATTTTATCCAATGCAATATTGGCAACATTTTTTCGGGATTCGAACATGGGAACTTATGGTTTTGCTATATTCAATTTACATGTCCAGGTTGTCATTTTTACCCTAATTGATACCGATCCAAACACCAGGATCTATCCTGTATACAGCCATTTCATGTTAAAGGATTCATAGCATGAACTTATTAATGAAGCAAACAACTAAAATATGTATGTAGGGTTGGTTTGCTTTTATTCACGTTCTGAATAGTGTAGCATATATATATATATATATATCTAGTGCGCAATAGAATGTTTCAATAAAAATAAACATACCTATTTAAAGCATTGGTTTGTTTTGGACACTAAAGAGTACACAAAATAAAACATAGATCGCATTAGTTTGTGTTGATTTAGACTCCAAAGAATACACCAAATCGGTAGACATGTATGGTTGTGACTTTAGTTGTATCAACACCTTGGCTATAGCGTCTTATGTTGAGTGTGATTTACATTCTCTTCAAGATGTTCTCACAGATACATCTAGGGAATAAACAAATCGCTATATCGACAAATGGGACCGTGTTTTGGCTCTTATTCTTTTCATAGGAGAGTAAAAAGGTAGGATATGACGAGTTTCATGAGTGGATCTGGTGGGGGTTACCCCTAGTGAATAGCCTAAGACAGAGAACTTTTCCATGAGGTGCTTTGGCCAATGAAACTGACAGCTCCGTGGTCAGGTTATTAGGAGGCCAAGAGAGGGACGGTAACAGCTCCGTGGTCAGGTTATTAGGAGGCCCAGAGAGGGACGGTAACAGCTCCGTGGTTGGGTTATTAGGAGACCAAGAGAGGGACGGTAACAGCTCCGTGGCTAGGTTATTAGGAGGCCAATAGTGGGACGGTAACAGCTACGTGGTCAGGTTATTAGGAGGCCAAGAGAGAGACGGTAACAGCTCCGTGGTCAGGTTATTAGGAGACCAAGAGAGGGACGGTAACAGCTCCGTGGTCAGGTTATTAGGAGACCAAGAGAGGGACGGTAACAGCTCCGTGGTTGGGTTATTAGGAGGCCAAGAGAGGGACGGTAACAGCTCCGTGGTCAGGTTATTAGGAGGCCAAGAGAGGGACGGTATCAGCTCCATGGTCAGGTTATTAGGAGACCAAGAGAGGGACGGTAACAGCTCCGTGGTCAGGTTATTAGGAGGCCAAGAGAGGGACGGTAACAGCTCCGTGGTCAGGTTATTAGGAGGCCAAGAGAGGGACGGTAACAGCTCCGTGGTCAGGTTATTAGGAGGCCAAGAGAGGGACGGTAACAGCTCCGTGGTCAGGTTATTAGGAGGCCAAGAGAGGGACGGTAACAGCTCCGTGGTCAGGTTATTAGGAGGCCAAGAGAGGGACGGTAACAGCTCCGTGGTCAGGTTATTAGGAGGCCAAGAGAGGGACGGTAACAGCTCCGTGGTCAGGTTATTAGGAGGCCAAGAGAGGGACGGTAACAGCTCCGTGGTCAGGTTATTAGGAGGCCAAGAGAGGGACGGTAACAGCTCCGTGGTCAGGTTATTAGGAGGCCAAGAGAGGGACGGTAACAGCTCCGTGGTCAGGTTATTAGGAGGCCAAGAGAGGGACGGTAACAGCTCCGTGGTCAGGTTATTAGGAGGCCAAGAGAGGGACGGTAACAGCTCCGTGGTCAGGTTATTAGGAGGCCAAGAGAGGGACGGTAACAGCTCCGTGGTCAGGTTATTAGGAGGCCAAGAGAGGGACGGTAACAGCTCCGTGGTCAGGTTATTAGGAGGCCAAGAGAGGGACGGTAACAGCTCCGTGGTCAGGTTATTAGGAGGCCAAGAGAGGGACGGTAACAGCTCCGTGGTCAGGTTATTAGGAGGCCAAGAGAGGGACGGTAACAGCTCCGTGGTCAGGTTATTAGGAGGCCAAGAGAGGGACGGTAACAGCTCCGTGGTCAGGTTATTAGGAGGCCAAGAGAGGGACGGTAACAGCTCCGTGGTCAGGTTATTAGGAGGCCAAGAGAGGGACGGTAACAGCTCCGTGGTCAGGTTATTAGGAGGCCAAGAGAGGGACGGTAACAGCTCCGTGGTCAGGTTATTAGGAGGCCAAGAGAGGGACGGTAACAGCTCCGTGGTCAGGTTATTAGGAGGCCAAGAGAGGGACGGTAACAGCTCCGTGGTCAGGTTATTAGGAGGCCAAGAGAGGGACGGTAACAGCTCCGTGGTCAGGTTATTAGGAGGCCAAGAGAGGGACGGTAACAGCTCCGTGGTCAGGTTATTAGGAGGCCAAGAGAGGGACGGTAACAGCTCCGTGGTCAGGTTATTAGGAGACCAAGAGAGGGACGGTAACAGCTCCGTGGTCAGGTTATTAGGAGGCCAAGAGAGGGACGGTAACAGCTACGTGGTCAGGTTATTAGGAGGCCAAGAGAGGGACGGTAACAGCTCCGTGGTCAGGTTATTAGGAGGCCAAGAGAGGGACGGTAACAGCTCCGTGGTCAGGTTATTAGGAGGCCAAGAGTGGGACGGTAACAGCTACGTGGCTTGGTTATTAGGAGGCCAAGAGTGGGACGGTAACAGCTCCGTGGTCAGGTTATTAGGAAGCCAAGAGAGGGATTACATTCCACAAACCTTGTCATACCGAGTGACCTTGATAATTCTAACACAGAAAATGAAGAAAAGAGTTTCAAATACAAACAGGATTAGAAAGTAGACAGAATGGATGAAGATTCAAGGAAAGGAAACGTGTTTTGTGAACTATAAAGTTGATCTGATAAAACAAATTTTAAGTGTAAGTTTTTTATTAGTCTTAATTTTTCATAAATATATCTTAAGTTATCGTACGAGTTGAGAGTAAATGTCAGTAATCTCCAAAATTGTGTTGTGTAGTTCTTCTTTAAGTCTGATTTAATTTATTCATCGCTTACTATACCACTGGTTTATAACGAAGTAATTTCCAGAGATGTATTTTATCGTTAATGTTTAAAGATCTAGGAAAGGGCCGTGAATTTGTTTACTCCTTGTGAGGTGTCATTAAACTGAATCACGGAGTTCCCGACAAGAAGGGGAAAAGAAGACAATTTGAATTGGTTAAAATTCACACAAGGTGAAGAAGGGTAGGAATTAATCACCGGTGATACGCGGGCCAATTGAGGTTGGGTTGAGTCAACACGTAACACTTGATTACATTTTAGGAGGACTTGGGTGCAAAATGTAGACGCTGGTGTTCCAATTGTGGAAGGACTCGGCTTACAAATGTAGCAGCAATCTTTTTTTCAAGTCTATTAGAAGTCAAGCTCAGATTCTAATTTAAAATGATATAATATGTTGTATTTATAATTTTCAATTCAATGGAACTATCGCTTGCAATATGTTGAATATCAAATGAAAAACAAATGCAATAAATTAAAGTTAATTAATATTTCCCTTCTTCTATCACTATTTCACTGGCCAGTTATCACTGCAGTGGTTTACAAAGTGGGATACGCGTACCAAAGGGGGTAAGCCAAGTGAGATAAAAATATAAGAACACTAATTTAAAATTAACAAAATACTAACTTGTATTTTTTAATTTAACGATCATTAATATTAAATAAATTGATAGCGTTTACACTATCGAATAGTCTTAGAAGGGATAGAAAGCAAATCTTTGAAGCTAACTGTGAAAGTACGCACTGCTTAAGATTGTGTTAGCGACTGAGCCCTGATACGAGGATTAGATCACGCATTCAGTGTACTTCTGCGCAGTGGCAAGAGTGGCAAGCTTGTTAAAGTCGGTCAATCACTCCGCCCTTCAGTGTACTTCTGCGTAGGGGCAAGAGTGGCAAGCTTGTTATAGTTGGTCAATCACTCCGTCCTTCAGTGTACTTCTGCGCAGGGGCAAGAGTGGCAAGCTTGTTATAGGCGGTCAATCACTCCGCCCGTCAGTGTACTGCGCAGTGGCAAGAGTGGCAAGCTTGTTATAGGTGGTCAATCACTCCGCCCTTCAGTGTACTTCTGCGCAGTGGCAAGAGATGGCAAGCTTGTTATAGGCGGTCAATCACTCCGCCATTCAGTGTACTTCTGCGCAGTGGCAAGAGTGGCAAGCTTGTTATAGGTGGTCAATCACTCCGCCCTTAAGTGTACTGCGCAGCGGCAAGAGTGGCAAGCTTGTTTTAGGTGGTCAATCATTCCACCCTTCAATGGAACGGTAGTGAGTGTGTTAATTTGTCGGCTATTTCGGGCCCTATTAATTCTAAAATGGACAATTGGTTAAAGAAATTTCCTGCTAAGAAACCGCGGCTCAAAGATGATTGTGATCGTGCTCCTATTTTATGTGAACAACAAGAAAATAATGGAAATTATACTTCTAGTCATACAAGTTCCTTGTCAATCAGATCAAGAGATGAAAACTTTGACGATCTGAAATCTAAGAAAAAGTTGCCCAATAAATTTCAAAATTATCAAGAAGGCTACTTGGGCTTACATCCGATATGGTCAGCAATGAACCTCGGCCTACGTGTGCGTTGTGTCTTGAGATGCTGTCTAATGGTAGTAAGAAGACATCATTGCTGGTAAGACACTTACAAACTAAACATCCTGGACATGAACACAAACCTCTGTAATTCTTACTTTCTCGCTATATTACAGGGAGAGAAAGTATTGTGAACTTAAAAAAAAAATTGAACTCAAGATTTTGACGAAACTTGACATTTCATGACCCCCCTGAATCCAAAAAAGTAGTTTTTGTCTCTCTCTCTGTACCTCCAACTAGAGCCTAAACTATTTTACCGATTGGGCTAAAACTTGGTATCTAGGGTTTTCATAGTGTTGGCCCGAGGTGTTTTTGGAATTGGATATACAACCTTAAAATTAAGGGTAGTTTACATGAGGGAAAAAAGAGAAAAAAATCGATTTTTTCAAAATCGAATCCAACGATTTTGATTAAATTTCATTTATAAACATTTATAAATATTCCAAACAAAATGGCTTCCCTCAATTCTATGGAAAAATGACTTTAAGGTCTCCGGTCTGATGTATAAATTATCTTTTTTTTAAAATAATATCTCCTAAATTGTTTGAAAAATAAAATTACTTATCGTTACTAATATTTAGGTCTCTTTATAATACAAATATTTTATAGAAATAATATTTTTATAAAACCAATAACTTTCAAGCTATACGTGTATATATATCTTTTAACTTTTCGAAAACAAAAGGTTTTAAGTATTGCGACCGCAAAAGAAAATCTTACCTGAAATATTGATGGATGTTGACGTACAAACCCTAAACCCTAACCCCAACCCCAACCCCAAACCCTAAAATTGGTATTTGTAATGACGTCTGTCTGTGTGTTAAACCTACAATTTAGAGTGGTTTAAGAAAGGGTGAAAAGAGAAAAAATCGATTTTCTCAAAATCGATTACTACGATTTTGATTAAAATTCGTATCTAGGCGTTGATTAAGATCATAAATAAACTGGCTATTTTCGTTCTACCATGAAAACGAATTTTAGGGTACTTTACAGATGCAGAAACTTCCGTATCGCTACAACTATTTGACATACTAAATAAATTATCATTGCAAAATTGTAGTACTATTAAAAATAAAAGACTTTTATATTAAATATATTTTTATAAATTCAACAATTTCTTAGATATTGGCAATTATATTAATATAATTTTGTGAAATTTAGTTGTAAAGAGATACTACTTAAGTTTTAACCCAATAATTCTCCAATCCATATAGTAATTAAATATAAGTAAGTCTAAATATTTATGTTGTTTTTCCTTAAACCTCTTAGGAGAAATGTTTGCACAACAATGATATATCTCCATTTTAGACTCAATAGTCAATATTTACATTTTTTATTGGTCAAAATTTATAAATGAGGAATTTAATAGCAATAAGATGGCATGAGAATTTGCAACACCTAATTCTTTGTCAAAAATTTTAACTGGAAGTTGAAATTTTAATACCAAGTGTTGACACTTGTGGACCCAACATTGATCTTTATTATCGGCTCAAACATACAATGAGGACATTATTTCTTTAAAAACAAAAATATAAAATTTAAAACTGGGACTAAAAAAAGTATTTACATAAGTATAGTACAATTTATGCCTAGGTTTGATAGTGTATATTATTTCGTTTCACATATATTACGAGTTTTGAGTAAATATCTCAATTTTTAAATAATATAGGAAGAAAGTCTGTGTAGAGTTTCGTATCATTTATTTGAAAGATGTTTAAGGACATGCAATACTAAATCCAGCAATTAAAAAAAAAATCGTGAAACTAACGATAAGTGTTTGGATACCTTTATGGAGAATTCATACTTAATTGCGAAAGAAGAAAAAACCCACAATTGGGGGGGAGAGGGGAACACTTGCTCTCTCTGCTGCAGTAAAAATGGTAGAAATAATTCACGGAAAAGAATATGCTGAGAAACTAAAATGTATTCCCTTGTCAGCAAACACGATTGTAAGGAGTATAGAAATCATCGCTGAAAATATTTGAAGAAACCACTACTAAAGCAAATTAATCAATGTGGGAAATTTTCTATACATCTGGATGAAAGCACATATGTTGCTAGCATTGCTCACTAATGTTATTTACTAGATATCGTTTTAATAATGAATTGCACCAAGAACTACATTTTGTGAGCCACTAAACAAAAGATGTACACGGGAATACATATTCTAAACAGTAAATAATTTATTTGCTACAAACAATATTTTATGGGAAAACTATTTAAGTGTAACTAGTGATTGAACAGCTGGTTTAACTTGAGGAAAAAAAAGGATTCAATGGAATGGTGAATGAAATAGTACCACACATTATATTTGTTCACTGCATTATCCCTAGGCAAGCTATTGCGGCAAAGGAATACACAGAGAGCTACAGGATGTTATCAGCCTAGTTAATTTTATAAAAAACCAAACCTTTAAATAGTACCATGTAATGAGATGGGCAATAGTCACGAAAATCTTATGTGTCACACAGAGGTCCGTTGGTTATTTCGCGGGAAAGTGTTCAAAGGGGTTGTAGAACTCAAATATAAGTTACGCATTTTTCTTTTGGATAAAGAGAATTGTTTGGAATCTGCCAATTTTTTCACTGATGATAAGCGGCTGTTAATAATTTACTACCTATCTGATATTTTTGAAAAAGTAAATATGCTTAATTTCTCTCTTCAAGTAAAGGATAACTTTTTTAAAATTTGCGAGAAGGTAACAGCATTTTGAAAGAAAATTGTGGTGTGAAGAGAGAATTTTAAAAAGGTATGTTTGGAAATGTTTCTATCCTTGTGTGATTTTGTTGCCGAAAATGATGTAAATGTGGAGCAAACAAAGCGCCTTTTAAAAAATTTAGAGACAAAATTTTGTAGCCTATGTTCGGTTATTCCTAGCGAAGAATGTCAATGGATTTTGAATCCATTTGCTGAAAATTTACAAATGGAATACCTTCCGATCATTTCTCAGGAACAGTTAACAGACATAAGAGAAAATACAACATTACTATATGAATTCCAACAAAAATCTCTTAATCTCTTTATAATTGGTGAATGGAACTGAAAACCAAGCATCCCAACTTAGTAAGCACAGCATCCGATGCACTCCTGCCGGACCTTCATGCTGCAGTATCAGAGAGCGTCAAGCCAGAGTTTTCAGATATTATTAAACAAATGCTGTCACATTGTAATCATTAAATTGTAATGAGAAAAATAATATGTATGTAAACTGTTTACAAAATAAATAATATGTAATAGAGTTTATTGAACAGATATATCGAGTGAAGAGTGTTGTAAAATCTACATGAATATTGCATATATAAAGTTAAAAAGTATATTGGCTGGTAATGACATTGTTGTAAATGTAAGCTATTGTCACATGTTGTTTCACATATTGTCATGACATCAAATGAATTATCATGTATTATTGGCCTAACAGAGTAATGTACTTCTATTATTAATATTTTTACATAATGATTGTATCAAGAGTACAAAATAATTTTTTTTCTGTCTTGGGGGTACACGATCAAAAAAGTTTGGAGATCACTGAGTTATATTATTAAAACTTGAGTGTTACGATTTGTCAAATACCTTGGATGACGTTTCAACCGTGTTTGACTGTATATTATAATTGATATGGTTAAATAAATATTTAACTTGTTTTGACTTTAAATTTAAATAATAAATTAAATGAACAAAAATATATAGAATTACTTGGTTTGTTTTTATTTGAACTACAATTAAGATATAATATAAATAAAACCTTTAGAATAATATTATTTATTTTAGTTTACGGTTCAAATAAGCATTTTTGAGCACCCTTTTAGGTTATGTTAATAGCGAATTATATCCCTATTTACTTTAAGAGTGACTGCCTTCGTGATCTAATAATCAGAGATCCTGGCTAAGGAACCAGATGTCACGGGATCGATCCCCAGTGTTCTCAGGTTTTTCTTTGAGGCAGTGGGTCCGGAACTAGTCAACTCAGCCTCCTGAGGGCCAATGATGAGCTACTTGAGCAAACAAGTTGTAGTTCTGGTTTTGTAAATAAGATTATAGTGTAGAGGCTATGTGGAGCTGGCCACATTACACCATCAATCCACAAAATTTGGCACTGTCATCGCCAACTGATGGCGGCCAATTGGTTGGTATTGCTTGATCCCGGGCTAAAGGGATGAGTTATTTTTATTATTTAGACTACTAAGGGTCAAATTAATAGCACATTACCACCAAGACTTTCTTAGCCAGCCTGTAAACAACCTTAATGGTTTATCAAAAGAATATTCATGCCAACACGGAGCTACTGTTTGTTTTTAAATTATAGTTCTTGCAGTGGATCATACAATGGGTACGTTGGTTTATGTATTTAAGTCAATAAAACAGAATATATTTAATTTATTCTTTATCGCAATAAATTCCTTCTGTTATTTAACATAATAAGCGGCACGTGCAATTGATAGTCTGGGATTGGCCATCAACCAAGTTATTACTTATTGTAATCTATAGTATACAATTTCGCACTGTCTTGGCGAATTTATGAATTATTGTAATTATTATTTAGTATAAAATACCACGTGAAATGTGATTACTATACTTATTTGGAACCATGGTACTCACACAGACGATCAACGTGAGATTCTGAAAAGTGCTTAAAATCACATAACTATTAACACCGAGTCACAAACAAAAGACCATGACTCAAGAGAATTAAAACATGTGTGATTGGTTCGTCATCACCTTATTAATAGGAATTTTGGAAATAGCTCAGGAAAACACTTCCATTAGTCACCTCCTTCAAGCATGGTCCATTCAACTTTTATCTTGAACCTTAAACAAAATATTCCCAAAGCCCGTGCTGTAGGGGTAGGCCAAATGTGGAGACAGAAAGTGTTACTAAAATGGGTTTTATTAAAGAGTTTTATTAGATGGGTTGCTGACTACTCTCACCGCCTTTATGTTGACCCTGATCTGGCAACCAATGAAAGTCTCAATACCGGAAGTTGCTATTTCATCCTAGGATTTCCTTAAGACATCTTATTTTTAAAATAGTTAATAAAAGTTGCTACCCTCTTTGTATATGAGATGAAATTACATTGTGAAATTCAGCGCGGTATACATATTAATTTTACTAAACACACCATTCAATTCTATTCTGCAGCCAATACCATCTAACCTTAGTCTTACAGACTAGGTAAATCTACACAAAACAATAATAGAACTACAAAATCCTCTTTTCACTACCAGTATTTCATCAATATACAAGTAAATCTAGAATATATTCAAGAAATTAACAGCAATTATTCATACTATAATTCAAATCAATCTTTGTTAATTCATTGCACCATTTCTCTCACCAATACTGGTTTATTTTAGTATACAGTTTGCTGCCACTGACTTATAGATATGGGGGTTGGCCTGTCCTGCCCTACATTCTAACAGCTGGGGTATCACTGCTCACGGATAGTGGTACTTCTGGTTGTAACAAGTTACAAGTTGATGTTATATCAAATGGGCCAACACTCACCACCACACGTGATGAACTCCAACACAAGAGCACGAGCTCTAACCTCCACTCTCCAACTGGCACAACTGACTGAGTGGAGCTTTCAACCGACTGACTGCTCGAGACTCGATCCGCGGCCGGCCGGAAACGAATGAGGTTCCACGCGGCCAGACGAAGTTATGACTTCCACCGCTAGGACAATCTGGAATATTCTAGCTGCTGCCAGGCCCATCCTTTGCTGTCATGTTTGTTCTATCGATTTACCCCCTCCTTCCCTTGCCCCGTCTCTCTGTGGATACAGTAATGTATATATAGTAGAACTCGGGTTTTGAATAGTCGCTTATTATATGATCGACTGAGCTTGGTGAATTCGGCGTCTCGGGCTTACCACCCATCCTTTCTAGTTTGCGTATTTAGTGTATATGGGATTATTTACCTATCTATTTTACTGAGAGCACAGGGCACTTAGGTGTTAAGATTTGAGACTTTGCCTAACGTCTTATTCTATCTATTGTTTTGGTTCAACGCTATGTTGATTTCTTTAGATCTAAAGACGCGTAAATGTTTATCTTTTTATTGCCTAAATTTAGATGTTTGTTTAGAGTTGCAATGTAGTATCGTTGCTTGCACTTAATGCTATAACCGAAGGAACCATAGGAGGAGCCATAGATTTCCATGATGGCGATTAATATTACTGTTGAAATGACCACCAGAAAATAACTTTAGGTTTCCCTTTTTTATTTTCAGATATTGCAATACCAATTAATTCCTTTATCTCAGTAGAGTCAAATCTGAGAGGAGAATCGCTTCACGCCATATTGTTATATTTTGCTCTAATTATGTATTTACCTTCTATTTTGTCCAAAATAAAACAAACTATGTTTATGATTGTTAAACTTCTTGTCTGGTTTTCCCATCACACTTCCAATAATGTTAGTTAATTGTTACAAGAGGATTACATGGTTATCACTTTCATTTGTGCCTTTATCTTTATAATAAACTAGAGCTGTCTAATCTACTGTTGACTTAACACACTTAATTATTAGCATATCAAAAGCTTTCCCTGTTATATTATTTTGGATGTATCACAATACTTGAATGTTGGCATAAAGAATAAAAAACTTGTTATTTTAGTTTCCCCAACTAGCTCGATTGACTTCACTTCACTCGTGTTACACTGTTCATTCAAGATTGATTTTGAAAGTGCTTTTAAAAAAAAAAATGAATAGCACTTTACGTCCCGATTAATTCATTATAATTTGGAGAACAAGTAACAAATTCATGCTGACCTTAATGTCCGTGATGATACCCGGTCTAGAAGACCACAAAAATAAGTGGATTGTTTTCTTAGAAAGAAAGAAGGTATTGCGTGTGTCCTTATTAACACAAGATCTCCTACACTGTATTGTTCTGGCGTTATATCAGTCCACGCATTTCGTTCCCTTCTTTTATTTGCGATGCTAACACTCCTGTGGACTGGTCATTCCATCTTCCTTTCCTTAGACATTTTGTCACGAGGTAGCTCCGGGAAAATACACTCCAATTGTTGGTGGTTGTAAATCAATTCATGTAAAAGAATGGGGAGTTTGATTCACGCATGGTTTTCTTTTAGATACATACCTGGGACATGTGTTACAATACATTCTCTCAACGTACCAACGGACGCGTTCTAAAGGCTTGGATCCTGGATGATAGACTACCGGAAAGCCTGGTTACTTCCCACTACCCTTCAGTTTATTCACCCAGGGGTGGCTGGAAAACTGAGGCCCATGCCCTGAGACGAATGTTTTTAGACTCAGCCATCTCATTTACATAATCAGTAGCGATCGTTTCAAAAACCACCTGTCTAATGGACCTCCTAATTATGAAGAGCTTGACATATTTAGCATAAATATCCATTCTACCAAATATGTGTTGGGCACTCTGGCTCCCTTTGGGAATGAACCCATGATATCAACATACACCTTCTCCAAAGGCTAGTGGGCTGATACTATTTGGAGATTTTTTTGGTCTGTGTATTAAGAGGATGTTTTTTTTTACATATATCCCACCTCCTTAGTACTTGTCTCACAGTTCTGCGTACAGGATCCGTTTATTATCTGGACTGTTTTGTTGTCTCCATAATGTCCATAGTATTCATGATGTTCTTCAATCAGCTCCCTAGTAATATTCTCTGGAACACACAATTTTCAAATCTGAGGTTATCTCGCTCTCTTAAAAATCACTCATTGGTAGCGTTGTTATTTGGTGCTGAGTTTTACAGGACAGAAACACCTCAACTGTTTGATAATCTTTGCTAACAGTAGGTAGTATTCTTGATTAATGAGCTAAACTATATTCTTCTCTTTTCCCTTGGGTCGTCCTTTGACTGTTACCAACTTGATCACTTGAAATTATCCTTCTGCCATACTTGTGCCTGCTTGGGGTGGGTATTTGGTAAGAGGGTTTGGTATTATTGGCTCTTGATGTGGCACGAAATGTATCTCTAGTTTACAATCTTGTAGTAGAAGAAACTACCTAGTTATTCTACCATGGAGCAGCTGACATCATTTAAGGAAAGAAAGGACCTTGGGGTTTGTAAATATCGTGTTTAGATGACCATAAATATATAGTCAGGCAAACGTTCCCACTCTGTGTGACTCAGCTCTGTTTAGAGTTCAGCTCGCAAACGATATAGGGTTCTGTCTCATTGAAATAATACTGCTCTCACGGTGCAAGTAGATATGCCCCAGTTAACAAACACGCATTCATTAAATTTAGGATATATTACCATAAGTATGTTAACAACAAAACTAGTCTTTATTCGGGAAAAAACAAACCTTTCTAGCATTCACTCCAATTCCATCGAGCCCCTTTTGGAGTCAAATGCAGTAAGGGAGCAATTAGCTCAGAATTATATTTATCAAAACTTCTATCAAAGTTAATGTGTACCAAGAAAACCTGTTTTTATGTCTAAGAAGAAATTTAAAATAGCTTCAGTCTTTCCAGGGATGTTCTTATTTCCTCCAGCATTATTTGGTGGCCTAATAAAGTTAATTGTTTGTGCTCAAATATTGATTTCTTCAAATTTATAGTAGTCCCTCTTATTTTAGCCAAGTTAGCACAATATTATGAAGTTTTATGCATTGTTCCTCAAAGTCTGGTGATGTGACCATTAGATCATCCACATAAACTGTTGTCCATGATAACTTATCTATACCAAGCACCGCCTCTAGATATAGAAATACCAAAAGGTAAACGTTTGAACCAATACGTACTTCTATTAAACATGAAGGTTGTGTATATCTTCTAAAATGCAACGTTCAGGGTCTAACAAAATAAAGCTGTTAGATCAAAATGATGTCGGATACCAGAATCCCTCAAATCGGCAGAATAGTTCTTTCATAGGCGCAGGGGATCCATAATCTTGCACAAGAATTTGATTCATGTTCCGTGCCTCCAGGTGAAGTTGGACTCCCCCCCTCCAACCCCACCAGGTTTTATTTCTTACTACCACCATCGGATTTATGATATCTGAAAGGGCTCGTACTATGACGCTCTACCTTAGTATATGTTCTAGTACATTTTAAACCACTTACTGTTAATTACAAGGAATCGGGTACAAATTACAATAAAAAGATGACGGGTTCGATACCACTGGATAACATATAGGCCTATATTTCCTATTAAATTCAGGCCTGATAAAAGATACGGCGTCACACTCATGGCATATTCTTACCAGGTGTTCTCGTTTCTATAGCGTTATTTCCTCAACATTTTCTAGATTATTGTTTAATTATTCATAGTGGGTTGTAGATTTACCCTCTCCCTTCAGCCTGGCTTGTGTTGGACGAAAATTATATTCCCCACACGGCCCGTCGTGCGGAGCGTACGTCTGCCTCTGTAAATCAGATGACTCAATTTTTTTCAAACCAAACAATACTCATTCTCCTTCCACAGGTTGGTTCAGGGCATCACTTATAAAACTTTTGTCTTTATTATTCATGATTCTTCTTCATTCTCCACTATATTGTAAGTTAATTGTCTTATAAGTAGAATTTTGAAAACATTCTAATTTTCAGCCTTCTCGCAGTCTCCCCACTTGCCTTGAGAGTGACTTAAAAAAAACTTCATTTTAGGATCCTTCTCCCCTCTTAAAATCAACATTGCCAGAGTTGTACTTAAAAATACATTTTGACATCACATAGCCCTATTATTCAATACCCTATCTTTACGCAACTGACATTTTTCAAATATTAGGATAGCTATTCCCACCTCTCTAGTAAAGGTTACTCCGAAAAATTTCAGCCTTCCGCGAATTCCACCTTACTTGAAACAACATTTATGATGCCACCTTACAACCCCAGAATAGAAGTTCCAATTATGGCCGGAATATTTAAATTGGGCACCACAAAAAGTGATTATTCCACGCCCATCTTTTTGAAATTAAGTTACAACAATACGGATTGTCGAGTCCTTAAGCCTCTCAAGCTATTGCCTTTGAGTGACATAGTTAACGAGAAGAATGAGTATTTTGGAATCGGGGTGAGTCGTGACTATTTCCTCGTAAACTTGTTATGGCACCTACGTCCAGCCCACTGTCCATCTAAAGTCCGAAGTGGTGGTCTAGTGGTAGAGTTATGAGGGATCGGGTTCAATCCTCGTTCCCGGTACAGATTTATCTGATTGCGAAACCCTTCCTTCACCCCTGGAAAGACGTGTACTAATCACAACTTGTGAATGTGTGGAGTGACAGGCCTCCATCACTAAGCTGTAGGTCTTCCATTTCATCTCACAATCACCCATACATTACACATTAGCGTAAGTGCGTACAGCCCGAACGGTTAGTAAGACGTGGTGCTAATAATAATGATAGTAATAATAATACTCCAAAGTGGATTGGCTTGCTTTGCCTCTTATGTCAGGGGCCCAGCTATTTATAAACCATTTCTTCAGATGTTATTCGTTCAATAATTAGTTTAATAATTCTTATTAATTTAACCCATTTTTCCTTAACTAACACGTCAGATCCCTACCTAAACACACCCTCACTCGCATCTGGGCCATATAATCAATAGTTTTTGCACTCTATTTGTACAGGACTTAGAGGAAGAGCATTGGTAAGCCATGTTGCAGAGGTCACTCCTGATGGTAGGAATACTCTGATTAATGGCAGTATATAAGTTAGATTCTTCTCAATGTCAATAAAGGATTACGTATTGGTCACTCATAGCCATAAGTGTAGAGATATAGGGCACATTATTGAGTTCTGTCCCATTTAAAACTCCGTGTGTTGGAATGTTAAGAAAGTCATTAGGTTAAGGGTTACAAATCCCAAATAGAGGTGTGTATACCCTGCACTAGTAGGATCAGAGAAAGCTGTAACAAGCCCAACTCACGTGAATGTCCACACACGTGATGCTGATACAGAAGCTAATATAGAAATCTAACTATGGAGAATACTGACGCAAGAAATACGGAACGGGAATTAATGGACACGGTTGTACTAATACTACTAGAATTATATAAGGATATGACAAAAGAAGACCTAAAGAAAATACTTGAACAAGACGCGAAGAGAAAAAAGGGCAATCCACCATCAAGATAAAGGAGGAACTAGGAGAGAGCTTCATCTTACAGAAACAAGAAGCTAAGCCTCATCGTTTCAACTGTCACTCAAACCTATTAGTGGTAGACGGATGAGCAAGTGGTAACAATATATGCTAGGGAGATTAAATCCAAATCTGAAAATAAGCCACAAAAATGGTAGTTTGTGAAGAAAGAAAAATCAACTGTAGTAGATATTAAGGATACTGTAAGCAGCAGCTGAGGATATCAAAAGGCACCAACAGCTCTAGTCAAACCAACCACTAGAAGGGGAGGGTCAGCGACTGTGGTAGAACGGTAAACGGAGGAAAAGGATGAATCCAAACTAATGGCGATATACCCCGTTTTCGAGGAAGTACTCCAGCTATTAGGGTTGGAGGAATAGCAAAATTTGCACCTGGCCTCACAACATCTCATAAGGTCAGGGTACAAGAGAGGAGATAAAATTACGTTTCAAACTCCCAAAGATTCAAACCAAATACTCCCGAAGTCCATAAAACTACCAAAGGACCCAGAAAGCCCTTGAGTTAAAGTGAATAACATCTTTGAACGAAGGATAAGGTATTCAATAAAGAACTACTTTATGACTAATTCGTCAAAAAACGTGGTCACACTACATTTGACCCTAAAGAGACATGGCCTAAAAACCACGTACCTATATATCACTCAAAATAAGGGAAAATATGAGATCAGCTCCCATAGTAACATCAGAATAGGGCAGCTGAACGAAATGAAGAGTGTGACATATGATGTAAATGATGTGGGATACGTGAGATACGGAGGCTTGATGAGGAGATGGAATCAGACGTTGTGTGCTTGCAGAAATCATATAGCAAAACACATGTCCATTACAATAAGGATAGTCTAAGGTGGGGATTGATTCAATTAGCGCTGTCATAGTGCTTTACACAGGTATAAAAATCACAAACATTAGTTAATTCAGTGATGAAAAGATAATATCTCTGGAACTTAGGACCAAAGTATGCAGGTGTATGTTGACGAATATGTATTTTCAGTTCTGTGAATAAATCTAAGCATACTTGAAAAAACTAGCTGAGATTAATAATGCATATCCTGGGATCCCATCAATATACATCGCTGATGCTAATGCAAAGTTTTCCATGTGGTCCATAGTGAGAACGGAAGAGAGAGGAGTCGCGCTAAAAGAAGTACTGAATTCCATGCTACTAGAGGTTTCTAACGAAATAAACAACCTGAATACATACGTGAGAAGAGAGGGAGCATTCGCAAATATTAATATGACCATTTTTAACCTCGCAATAGCCAGCACCATAAACGAATGTAAAGTAGTATAGCAGGAACCAGTGACCACAGTCTCGTCTACTTTTATCTGACCACTGAGGTAGAAGAGGGAATGGAAAATGGAGGTGGAAGGTGATTTTGACCTAACATCAGTATAGCGGATTGGGGATACTAAGGAAGGAATTGGTTCTGCCAACGCCAGTGTCATCTGGGAGCAATGTTAATTGGAAGGCCAAGTGGCTTACACGGGATCTGCAGAACGCCATGAAAGTGGTGATATCTTTACAAAGAGAGATACATAAGGTAACTAACAGACCCTGGAATGACTACCTGCAGAGGCTACTAAGGGAAGCAAAGAAAGCTAAGAAGGTCTACCAGCAGTACCAGGTCCAAGCAAGTAAATCAATGCTCCAAGGTATATAAAGGAGATAAAGGTTAAATTTTGAAAGTAGTCTGGTAGCAGTGAAGGAAGCGAGCTGTGAGCAGTGCGTAAGAGAACACATTACTACAAATGCATGGGAAATATCTCAGAGCTGTAAATGGAAAGATTAGGTCCAAGCCTAGACTACAACATTACCAATACCAGACGAAACAATGCCAACATTCTGGGAGGAATCAACGTATCAACTGTTGGACACGTTTCTTCCTGATGGCACCAATGAAGGAGAGGATGAGCAACACAAAGGGCTGAAATGACTCATAATAGACTATTACGAAGACAACACATACTTGGATCCTAGCTTCAATGAAGAGAAATAAAGCACCTGGACCTGGTGGTATTTAGGTCAAGGTACTGCAATAAAAAGTGGATCTTATAGATGCGTGTTTTACCCAACTGATGAATGAATGTATTTTATAAGGCAGGGTGCCAAGAATATGTAAACAGAGTGAGGTATTCATTCTAATAAAAGGAGAGGAATAAAAACTCTGCAACCTAAGTCATATAGGTCTATATGTTTACTAAACACCTGTGGAAACTTTAAGAAAAGATTCTCTGTGCTAAACTGCAGAAACACTGAGAGGTGGTACAGGGCACCAGAGACACTATGGATTTAGTTGGGGAGGGTCAACTGTAAATGCAATATTGACGGCTTTGAACCTAATAGACAGCTTACGAGTCAAATACATGGTCAGGATATTCGTAGACATCTCAAAATCCTTTGACAATTCTTAGTGACCAGCCCTGTTTAAGAAATTGCCGTAAATTAGATGTCCTAGACTATATATCACAGTTTCCTAGATGACTGTCGGGACAGATACAACACGCTGAGGTGTCTGGGAATATTCAAAAGCAAGAAAATGACAAAGGGATGTCCCCAAGTAATTGGATTTGTATTTTGTGATGTGGGATTGGTGGAATTGGTGGACATTGTGGACGATCTGTTGGTGATATTCAAAGGAGACTCAAGACTACAGCTGGAAATCAAGGTTAACTGGGTATTACAAGATATAGTCTAGATACTTGGTGAAAAACTTTGAAGCTAAAACTGGCACCAGCAAAGACCACCTATTTTCTGTTCATGGGTGTGCTCAAAAGGAATCCAACCCTGAAGATAAATTCCTGAACGTAAAGTGGGACAAAACAATTATATACCTTAGTGTGACTTTGGAAGAAACGATAACTTTTGATGCCCACATGGAGAAAACATGCGTAAAGGCCAAGCAAGTGATTAGCAAATAATATGGAAAGAGAGGTTCCATATCCCTATGTGGGACATAAAAACCTATCATGAAGGGATACTTGTTTCCTTAATGGGATACGGAGGAAGCGTGTGGGTTCCCAAACTCAAATTAAAGAAACAGGCTGGGATGTTCAGGAATCTTGAGAAGGACATACTTTTGAGGATCTCTGGAGCATATTCGACAACGTCAATAGATGAACTAAGCGGTACACTAGGATATATCTCCCGAGGGACGAGGGCTGGATTCTGGAGTTCCTCTGATGTTGAGATGTGGTCCTGACATTCCGGAAGGCAAACATAACATACAGGGGAAATGAGAAGAAATGGGGGAAGCAGTCCTAAGGTCTATAAGAACCCGTCCTATTTGGGGGTAGTTGCGACCCTATTCTCTCAGGTGGGTTTACACGCTGTTTAGGTAGGGGTCCTTGTTTCTAGCTCCAGTCATTTGTTATCATTAACAAGTTTCACACAGCTGCTTACGTTTGAGTTTTGCTGTAAGTTTCAAATTTTACCATACCTCCTAGATTGATGTCTTGAATTCAACATATGTAACCCTTTATCCTGACCTTATGGACTAGAGTGTAGCCCTCTCTCATGCATTGGCCTTTTCTGTAATTTATCTCGGTCATTCCTGGAAGTCCAACTTCTATGTGACTTGGCGCAAATCCAGCATATTGTCACCCCTATCAATATATTTTGAGTATTTTAGTCAAAGTGTTGGATTAACTGCGTCACGGGCTGCTCTTACCTTTTCAGGGCGTTCTAATGGTAGCCCTGGTTGTTAAGTACTTTATATTTGTCTTCCTGGCACGAATTATAAGTTCCACTAAATAATGTTTGTAGGAACAAATATTTTTGGAATAGCGACCACCAGTTGGCTAAGACATATTTGTGGGCTATTTGTGGGCTATATAATTGGTCCAATCCCAGCCGTAGCTCTCTAACCAGGATGCATGGATGCTCTTTCGAGAGAGAGAGAGAGAGAGACACGTGTTGTTGTGATAAGCCAGCCATTGCAGGGTTATATATTGTTAGAAAATGTTATGCCAACAATGCTTAAAGAGCTTAGTAGTGGAAAAAATTTCGTGTTGAGATAGAGATGCTACCGGCTCTCTGTGAACCAAGCTGTTTATATAATAACTTAATAAACTACTATACTGACGTAAAAAACTATTTGTAAAATATGTTTTCATCTTTTCTGATTTTTTAAATATCGTATAACTGTTTTGTTTCTAGTCTTGGTGAAAACAGAAAGTGAACCTTATATCATTATTATTATCATTATTAGCACCGCATCTTACTACCCGTTCGGGTTATACGCAAACCTTATATCAATGACGCCATATTTTTAAATACATTATCTTATGTAATAAAATAATGCAAGTACTTCGTACTTGAAATTTATTTTATTGTTTATATCTTAGAAAAAGAACGGGATAATATTGGGAGCCTCGTTTCTTCAGGCGTTGTTGCATATTTCATGATTCGATAGTTTGTTGCATATTTCATTATTCGCTAGTCTCGCTTGGTTATTTCCACCCCTATTCCTCCTCACTCAACTGCAGATTTCTTGGAATTAGCCACCCCTCCACCCTCCTTCTACTCCCAAGTAAACCCTCTTACACCAGTCGCGTATTCCTCCTCAAACAGTGGTCATTGGATTCCAATCTCTATCACAACTCTGTGAAACTCTCTGTCTCGTTTTGTTTGAATATGAACTCGTAAAAAACACCGAGGAAAGTGATTTTAGTGCGCGACTATTCATAGATAATAAGTTAATAATGTTCTATGTGTGTGTTTCTATTTAACATAATATGTACTCACTAAACGCGAGTGTTTAGGGGAGTTCCTCTCGCCAATTAATATTATTAAGAAGCCCATCCTCGGATCAAGAAGATCAAGACGATCACTCACAGGTATTCTCGGATCTCCAGTCAACGACACCCCTCCTAGGTAGTCTCTACATAATACACCTTTTTTCTAAATCAACATTCAACTCCCGTCTCTGTTTTAGTATACCTAAAACTGGTCCTCCGAAATAAAATTACTTTTTTTTGTCAGTCTTAATTACATTAAAGAGACAGATCACTCATACAGGCGTTATCAGCACTGCTGTTGCGCCGCTAAAATCCCTGGTGGAAATGGACTCTGAATGTGCGTGAGCCCATTAATTTTAAAAATTATCAATAAGTAGAAACAATTATATTGTTATGTACTCAGCTTTAATATATTTATTTTTTGTAAAAATATAGCACGAGTTTATCAATTTTCATATCAGAACAAAGTTAAATTGTAATATTTATATTTTGAGACATTACTAATAATAATGATTGATCTGTTAGATAAAAGAGTTTGTAATATTAGATTATTTGTTTGTATAGCAAACCCAGTCTACATGTCCTCTAAGTGATAGTAGGAGCTGGGGCAATGTATTTCTTCATTCAACAGTTCTGAGACAGGGGTGGGCATGGCGAAGAGTTGACTATCGATCAAATTTAACATCTTTAATCATTACCAATCACCAAAGAGTAAACAAATTGATAACGACTCGAACATGGTCATTAATGGACCAATACCACCACGTGAATAAAAGTATGACTCTACACATCGAACGTTTCAAATGAACAATGTTTTGGGTGCTCCAACTGTTTTCTGGATATTTACACAAGTAGCAGTTATCTTAAACTAAGAGGAAGAATAGGGCTATTTAATACCGGGATCACGATCAACTTAACGTTCATTTAAGGTTAACTCGACGTAACTTAACGTAAAGGTTATCTTCGTATTTTTAAATGGAAGCGATCACGATGAAGTTAACTTAACGTTCACTTGCAGTTCACATAACTTAATAGATGACCTGGGAGTTCTTTCAAGTTAAGTGAACGTTACATGAGGGGTATCACGTGATCTATCCAGCCAATCATTAACGAGTGACGCCTGCAGGGCTATTTAGTAATTCATTTGTTGGTTTTATGACCAAGGTTTACTCTTTAGCTTCAGTTCTAGTTATCGGACATTGAAACAAAATAATTAAACTAAATTAGGAAAGCAAAATTCATCAAAAAATGTAATGAGAATTATTTATTATATCGATTTAAAACAGTAAACATTCATAGATCATCACTTTACGAATAGTACAAATCACAGATCGAAATACATACTCTTAGAATGCAGATGTTTGGCTCGAGTTGCTATGTTAAGTTACGTGAATCGTGATGACACATCTGTTTTCTTAAGTTAAGTGAACCTTAAGTGAACGTTACGTTAAGTTAAAGTTAAGTTGAGCGTGATCCAGGCATAAAGTTCATCACCAGTAATCACTTGAAGAGATTATGGGAGATTATATGACGTAACAATAACTTCAATTGGACCATTTGGACATGAATGATGGTCTGGAGATTCTGGTATGCTAGTACTTGTCCAGACGTTCTGAAAATATTTATTAGGTTAAGCTCTGTACACTTAAAAAATGAGAGTAAGAGGGATAATTGATTATAGAGCAATTTATGAACCAAGATCAATAGCCATTTTGTTGGGAGGGAGGGGGGGGGCAGACGATAGACTTGTATAAACACATCACTATGGATATTAGATTAGGATAGATCCTTGTAGATGCTTGGGTAACTAAAATAAAAACAAAATATATTATATTCTAGGGAAATTTTCAAAACTACTTTAAAGTTGACTGGCCCAATGGTTTCCAAACTGGAGGTTATGGCATGTCTTAGTTGGCGTCAGAATCCTTGTTGAGGTTATGGCTTGATATATTTTACTTATGTTGAAAAAATAAAGGTGAAAAGATAAAATAGTAAAACGATTAAAATAATAAAAACTTTTAGTTTAAGGATTTGAGTACTTTTGGTTACTTAACTTCAAACGTTTCTTGTTACATAGTTTGCTGGAACAGTCCAAGAACTCGAAAGTTCCTTGCCGCACTTACACAAGTAGGCCTCCTATCCCAACCATGAGCTAGTTCTATCCTGTCCACCTCATTACACCATATCCCTCTCTTGAGCTAGTTCTATCCAGTCCACCTTATTACACCCCATTCCTATCTTGAGCTAGTTCTATCCAGTCCACCTCACTACACCCTATTCCTATCTTGAGCTAGTTCTATCCAGTCCACCTTATTACACCTTATTCCTATCTTGAGCTAGTTCTATCCAGTCCACCTATATTACACCCTATCTCTATTTTTAACTAGTTCTATACAGTCCACCTCATTACACCTTATTCCTATCTTGATCTAGTTATATCCAGTCCACCTCATTACACCTTATTCCTATCTTGATCTAGTTCTATCCAGTCCACCTCATTACACCCTATCTCTTTCAGGTTCACTATAATGCTATCCTCCCATTGGGTTTGCTATTCAATACCTTGAACAAGGTTCTGGACTCTCCAATTCACACCACATGTCCTGCCCACCGTAATCTACAGGATTAGACTATCCTAACAATATCTTGTGATTAGTAAAGGGTATGTGATTCATCATTATGTAATCTCCTTCACTCTCCAATAGACTCTTCCCTTTTTGGACCATATATCTTCCTAAGCACATTGTTTTCGAATCCTCTAATTTTATTTTCGTCGTATAAAGTAAGAGACCACGTGTCACACCCAGAGAGAACAACTGGTATAACTATTGCTTTGTTTATTTTGAGCTTTAAATTCCTTGAAACCGTGTGAGTTGTCAACAACTTACTGACCAAGTAATATAATGCATTTCCCGACTCTATTATTTTCCTAGTTTCCAATCTATATCGTTATTTCTAGTTAAAATTGTTTTCACAATCCCACTGAGATCGTTGATTTTCTTCGAGACATCTTGATTTCATTCATATAATCACTATATAATCCATTTAAAATATCGAATTTAAGCATGCGGACGTAACTTCAGGTTAATTTGGCTTATTTGTGATGAGCTCAGTATTCAAATTACGTCTGGGAGTCCTTGGGGGGATATTTCCTAAACGGTTTCCCCCATAGATAAACTCTACGGTGGAAGTGTAGTTGAATTCTGATATCCTGGATGGGAAGTAAGATTCTGTGAAAATGATCATATAAAAACAATGATAGTACCGTTTGTATTCTATAAATAGCTCACGGTGGTCTCAAAAACCAAGATTTGGTTCAAACCCAAGCTTAGGTTGGAAACCACTTGTTTGCCCACTTGTCAGTCTCTTTATATTGAGAGAATATGGCCAACAAGCAAAACAAAATGGTCACAATGAGCCTAATAACATGAATACCATATATAAATATTTTCTAAAGGGATTGAATGTACTATAAGAGATTTCATGGAATAGGCTCATCTCAGGACCAAATTTGAGTTGAGAGTCTATCTGTCTACCTTCCATATATCCTGACTACGTCACTGATTATTATTATCATTAATAGTAAATATAATAAGTTGTACAGCTTTAATACTGCCATCCCACTAGCTACGATGACGTATTGATGTTTTTCGAAACAAACAATATAAATATGGGATTGCAGTTAATTGAACATCTTTCGGGTAGTTCAAACAATTCTGAGTTAACTATGGATGGACTATAGTTGGTTTCTTAGTGACCTGGTTGGTCTATACCTGTAAAACATCTAGGAATCCTTAGTAATGAATCTTTAGATTCTAATGTATTGCTGAAATAAAAACAACACTTTTATTTTGTTTAATATGATATAAAAGAAGCCAATATTTTGTCAGTTGTAAATACCACAGCTCAATATTTGTGATTTAATGTGTAAACATACAATCTTTCTTTTGTGTCGTCTACAATCAATCACGCTCGCTACCCGTACTACTGTTTGTCTGCAATAGCACATCCTCTTGGAGGGAAAACACCCATCTCTTACGGATATAATATAGCAATGATTCAACACATTATAAACCAATATCGGTGTCACGTGGTTTAAAGTCAAGTGTTTCATTGAATCATGAAACACTATCCGCTAAATGGGGGTGGCCCATGGTCACAGAGATTATATCCTTGTCTGTGCCCATGGTCGACGAGCTATTAAGAAGATGCTACCTCCGGATAGGTTCAGTTCTGCTGAGCGCATGGGGTGGGGGGGGGGCGGTGTTTGGTGCCCTTGTACACTGCGCCACTGTACCTGTAGATAAGTTAATTTCGGTCGCCCTTTGCCTGTGCCCGAGGACTCGGAACTGAGGAAGTTGGACCTCGCTGGAGATACCTACTGACTTTGTCCCCTCGTTCCATTTGTATCGAATATCGTGCATTGTGTATCCAACTGTGAGTAGAGAAAGAAAAAAAAAATTACGGGGACTATGAAAGTTTAATATAAGGGTTCAGGTAACATTAAAGTAATAGCTAATGAAAAAACAAAAACAAACAAAAAACTATACATCTTTGTAAACAGTTCTAAAAATAAATTAATAAAATATTGGTTCAAGGCCATTGTAAAAATTAAAACGTTTTGAAAAGCTGACCTATAGTTTAATTTCTACCATATATCTACTTAAAAATAAAACGAATCAAGGTTCAAATGAGAGATTAGAGTAAAATAAAACGTTTAGATAGTTTTCATCCAGACAACTATTATTTCATTCCACATTAAGAAATTTGTGAAACGCGTGACAGCTCGAGTATATGCTTTTACAAAAATATGGTCGGATCACGGTAATCTTGAACTTTCTTGGCAGTATTTCTAAAAAGCATTAACACGTCCATGTGTCACGCAAATATGTTTTGTCGCTTTCGCAAGTGAAGTCAATTCACATCATTCGTCAAAGAGACATAACATATTCACCATGTGGATAACAAGGAATTAATTGAATCTCAGTAACGATTTTACGATTATAAAAAGCCCAAGATACCGGGACCAGATTATGCTACAAACTGGGTATCATGCTACTAAATGGGCCATTATATATACGTTTCCTTATAGCAACAAAATTTAGAAGGTGTTAGTAAATAATTAGTAACAAAATATTCTATCAAAAAAAGAATATGTTTTAATTTCCTTCTGCTGTGTTGAATTTTGATATAATATCGTAAATCCATATTGTGTAGTCAAATATGTTAAAAATATACCAATATTCACACGGTGGAAGGAAACATACAACTGTTTGGTGTTTAAATAAAAGATAGAGTCGACTTGATTTTACTAAACATAATCTTTTTTGGTATATGTTCATTATTGCCTCGACTATATTTTAATTTAACCACAAAGAGATTCAAATTAGTAGAAATATTTACAAGGATAAAGAATTAAGGTACTCAATTCAGCTATTTATAGCTAATATTAGCAAAAAAAAAAGTTCGCTTAATAACTCACTCATAAAACAGTGCATACAAAGCAGGACGAAAAAGCACATGCTGTTAGCAAAAGCCAAAGTTTGGGAGTTTGAATCGAACATAAAATCATGCAAAACCAAGGGAAAAACTGCTGAGTGGCGCCACTACCAGCCTGAAAATACGATGTGTATCTCACCTAATGGTCTGATCTAACGAGGAGCTCTCATTACAAAATGTTTGAGTAGTTTTGTTGGATGATTCCATCATCTAAGAGTGATCTGCGAGAAGCTATTGGAGGGGCGCCACTTAGTTAACATAATTAGATGCACAATGCAGGCTCTGCACTGCCGTCTTTCAGTCAGTACTTTTTATCCTTGGCAAGTTTCGGCTTGTTTTTACGGATTTTATACTAAGAGAAGTTTTGCTTGTGCGAAGTGCGCCACAAATATTTGGTGCAGCAGTTTGACAACAGAAATATCTTTTTTGTACTTTGATAATAAATATATTTATGTGTGTATTTTACAGAACTTGTCTTCCTTCCCCGGGCACGACGCTCAGTGCTGTTTTTGAGAAGGAGACCGAAATTAATCAATCAAAATAATAAAACACAATATTGGTAGGAAAATGTACAGTGTACAAAGGGAAGATAATATACTCTACAATATGTACAGTACCAAAAGCTAAAACAAACACAATTATTACAAAATGGCCCTCTATTTAAAGACCATAAACTCTGTTTCAAAATTTTATTTATAAATGCATTTTAACCTAGAAATAGAAAACAAATTATATATTGAAGGAATTATAATTACATATTTATACACCAGAAGAAATTGTTAATTTTTCCCTTTTATGACTTGGACTATTAAAAAATGTCTACCATATATATTTTATAAGGAAGTTGGTTTCAAAGAGTCTTATGTTGTAGTAAAGTAAAAATATTATCAAATATTCAAATGCAATTTATGAGTCATTTCAAACTTTAACCTTATCGACAGTAATATAATAAATTATACCATTTATGCACTGCTATAAGTAGGTTTATTCAAATAAAATCATACATTTGTAATTTACCATACAAATACTAGGTGGGAATCATAAATAAATATTTAATCCAAATTAAATAGTAATTATGAAAGTATTTTATGGCATAATTGTACCATGATAACAAGACTACCTTATAATATTGGTTAATACTTTATAAATACTACTATACGGCGGATAGTAAAAATTAACTTTATGATATAGATTGAATGCTTTGGATAATTAATAAATTATAATCCATTCCAGTAATTTATAAATATTTCTGATGTTAAGTCAATAGCCGAATTTATAAACACCCAACGATATAATATTACACTAACTTTATTATAGTTTATGTAAATGGACTATGGATGTAAATTAGTGTCACAGTGCTTCATGAAAAATTAAAGATATTAGTAAATTAGTAATTTTATTTCTATAAATTATGATTAGTTAAAAAAAATTATAATAAAATAGAGAAAATAAATATACATATATAAATTTTGGCACATATTCTGATTTGGTGTGTAAGTCAGCATTTCATTTTTATTATTTCATAGATTAAAATACTCACAAAAAAGGGTTTAGAAACCTTTAACGGCGCTTTTAAGAGTCTTTGAGAGAATATGAAACTTAATTGGAGAATATACAACATATACAAAACTTCACTATCTTGCTTATAACTTTCGAAATGGATAAGAAAATGGATATGCAGAGCACATCCTTGGACGTATAAATTCATTGCCAAAATAGATTTTTCAATCAAAGAATTTTTCCCAAAGTGCTGTTGAAAATAATGTACAGCCATTGTCCATTTTTTACAAGCACGAAAGCGTTGTCATAAAATGTTCAGAATAGCTGGAAAGTGTATACTTACAGCTTTCTATCTCAATATGGCATAACTGGCGATCCATGGGGAAGTACTGGAGATTCATTGGGCAGGAGGCAGTGATGGTTAACCTGCACACAAACAACAGCTACATGTCACTACAGCTTGTCGAACATGTACGAGACAAATAAACAAATGGTACGACACAATCGTACACAATCTATCTCATAGTAAAGTATAGCTTGGAACAAAATGATCAAAAGCAGGTTTTTACTGATGAGTGCTTTACTGATTTCCAAATTTTTGGAAATTAGGCAAAATATTTGGTTTCAAATGAATGTCTGGGGAGTGTTTGACATAACAAATAAAACTGTATTCTTACTTTTCGGTAAACACTTAATTTAAGGTTAGCATACCAGATACTTTTATTTTATTTGAAGTATTTTTAAAATAGTTCTAAGAACTTGGTTCAAAATGGGTATCTGGTAAGTTTTACAAAATATACATAATTGTATTTATTTGTTTTATTAAAAAATCATTTTATAATAACTTACTGACGATTTATTTTTGAAAATAGCACGAACTATTTCTCAAAATAGGTATCTGGGATCTATTTTACATGAGGAACAATATTGTATACTCATTTTTCCAAAATAAATTTATTTAAAGACTCTTAGCTATAGCTAGCTTTAGAGAGTTTAAAAATTTAAAAAATGGCCTTGAAGATTTATCTCAAAATGGATATATATTAATACCTATTTGATCTGTTTTACATAAACTATGCCTGTAGAAATAAAAGTATTCACTCAAGTACGTAGGCCTATGCATGTTTATTATACCAAATGTTATCGAAGGCTATAATTACATATTTGCAATGTACTTTGCATGTTTGTTCCGGGTTTTACTAATTATTATATTAGTTAATTAATGGGCACCTACTCATTTTGCGGATGATTAATACTAGCTCCTAGCAATTTATTTGCATACTGCTTCAAAAGATATTTGCATAAAGTTCTATGATCATGAAAATACGAGCGTTGTTTGGCTTCTTAAGATTATAACAGGGCGGTAATCAAATATTGACTCAGAAACATTGATTTTTCAAAGTATGACTCACTTCCCCACCCCACCCGTATATCTCTGGTAGTTAATCCAGGGCTGACTATAGATATGTGAATTGATACAAAAACACACCAAGGGTGATTTACTAGTTATTTATGCACAAAAGTAGATTTGTTCATAAAGAGTTTGAATGCTTTTAATTAAATTTAAGATACGCCTATTTTTAGAAGTTTTAGTAGAACATAACACTTAATAAGCCACGAGAAAATTATATACTTGTAAAATTAAAAAAATATTTTTCATATAGCTGGACTGATAATAATTGAATCTGGTCTGAGCTTTATCAGGTCTGGAGAAACCACATTTTCAAAAATCTGTTCGGGAAGAAATCTCTATATTGTACTAATTATTAACACACTGACAGTTCGTCAGGTTTGTCAAATACATTTTTACAGTGACGGGGAGATCAGCATTAGATTTATGGCCGGATGTAATGAAGGTTAGATTTAAAAAAAATATTCTTCACTTCTCCTGTTCGGGTAAATATCCCTTGAATTCTACCTTAAAATTAACTGCCCCATCCATTTTAGTAACGTACAAATATTCCAAATGGTTGATAAGGTAGAAATTATATGTTAAATGGTGTTAATTTTTTGTAGAACTTTGATTTTATTCCTGATTTTAATATTCTCACTGAACAAATGAATTAATATTTGATAGCAAATTTATTTAACTATCAATTCACCTAAGGTTTTGTAGCATTTTTTATGCTACGTGAGTACTTGAGTCAATTAATAATAATTTAATATCCTAATAAATTTGTACAAAATATATATTTCCTAAATAAAAGTTTAATACGACGAACTATTTGGCATAGTAAAGTCATTATGTTTGGAACATTCTTGGATTAAACTTACTAAATTCTGTATATTTAGAAACAATTAGGCTATTTCCAAACAGGAACAAATATTCATATTGTTTCCAACGTTAGGTTATTTCTTATTATATTTCAAATAAGACAGTGACTTTTTTATAAACGATACAAATATTGTAAGTAACTCTTATTTGCATAAAGGAGCAGTTGTCTCCCTTGTGTGTCATATTCGTTTATCGAACATTGTGCTACTATCTATCTTTGTTATTCTGGTTATTCCCATCCTGGGTTTCACACTTATATTTATTTATTTACCAAATTTACCAATAAAAGTAAGTTTATTTAAAAATACCATGACTTATGGTTTTTCATAGCAATGTTATTAGCTAGTTTAAAACATGCACTCCCACCCATCTCCTTGTTTTCTTAGCAATGTTATTAGCTAGTTTAAAACATGCCCTCCCACCCATCTCTTTGTTTTTCATAGCAATGTTATTAGCTAGTTTAAAACATGCCCT
>CABFOW010001951.1:0-47846 GCA_902141385.1 Timema californicum
TGTAGGTCCTCCATTTCATCTCACAATCACCCTACCATTACACATGAGCGTGAGTGCGTATAACCCGAACGGGTAGTAAGACACGGTGATGATAATAATAATAATAACTGTAAGATAACAATTGAGATCTTTTTATCAATCACTATCCCTTTTTACTTTCTCATGTAATTATTGTAATCTTGAAAATTCTAGAACTTTAGATTGTGATAAATCTTGACGTTTTATGTTCACCCAAACCCAAAAAATTGGGTCCAAAAGTAATCTGTCCTTCCATCGTGTCTATCTGTCCGTGGGGCAACATCTAAAACGGTTTTATGGGTTTTGTTCAAACTTGATATTTATATATTTTATGGCCTTGCCTTAGAGAATTTTTTGATTTTGATTCAAGGCCTCAAATTTAAGGAAGTTTACTGATGATAAATAATATTTGAAGATTATACATTTTTCAAAAATGGTTTTTAACGATTTTATTTAAAATATTTAGGGAATGTTTAACTTGACAAATAACACTGTATAAGTCACTTGTCTTCAGGAGAAAAAATAATACCTTAAGGGTAATTTATAAAAGATTAATTTTGGAATGTTAGAAGTTTTAATAAAATGACTTAAAATTTATAATTTAAAAAAAAATTCTCATACATACTTAAAAAAAAATCTGAATCGTGTTTTATAGGATTGTCAACATAATATTGTATTTTTATTTTTTAGGGAAAACTGAATAAAGGGTTGGTAATGACTGATGATTTTCGAAAGTTTTGTTACAAACTTTCATAGATTATATAACAAAAGTATGTATGTACCATTGTGTTGAACACTTTTTTTTAATCACTTTGGTTTACTACCCATCTGGATTATTTGCATATTTACACTAAGGTGGTAAAGATGAGGAAGGTAGCACAAATAGTAAAATGTTTACGCATTTGCGTGAAGGTAACGTCGAGAACAAATTCCTTAAGTGTACCTCCCAGGTCAGGGTCGGTAGCACTACCCATACCCCAATCCTGCCGGTAAGTTTGATAAGGTACAGTAGCCCCGTGGCTTCTTTGGTGCTGACTGACAGCTCACAGCTGACTTCTGACAGTCTATATTTAGGTATATACCTAAATTTTGACTGTCAGAAGTGACAGCTGCTAAACACATGTTTTTGCAGATCATGTGGTTCGGTGTAGGGATACATAATTTGGTCTGATAACTTTTCAAAAGCCGTCATCTGTAAGCTGTGAGTTGTCAGTCAGCACCAAAGAAGCCATGGGGCTACTTTAGAATTGATTCGCAAGCTTTGACGTAATCATTGCTCATTTCACAATCTATTCAAGTTTCATTAATTTTTTTCCTATCACTTATTTCCACAAATACATCGTGTCCAATAACAAAACACCTAAACCGCACCTGTGACCACGCAGATAAAGAAGTTTCATTTTGAGCGGTTTGCTGATCATGGCAAGTTCGGGGTTTGAATCTCGTTCGGATGTAATAAATTGGTTTTCGCGCAATACACTTAAATCAATATTTTATACGGGTGATCGCCATTCAAATGCATTAATAACTTTAGTTCACGTCGATAAAAGAGACATATACTGTACATGGGAATCGAACTAGGTCGCTAAACTAAAGGTCTAGAATTAGGTTACTATGTCCATTTGCTACTTTTAAAATACATATTAAAAAAAGGTATTTTTTTCTTAAATAGTTTACTAAGGGTTGATGAGTATCTTTTGAAAATTTGTAGTTAAAAAAAACATAGACATTTCCACATTTTCTCTAATTTCTACTTTCCTTACTCCTACCCCTTTTTATATAAATATGCGGGTAGACCGAACGGGTAGTAAGCTGGAGAACCCATATCACGGAAACCCTTTGAGGCGACCAACATTAATTGTTTATGACGTCATTTAACATCGAACGAGTATCGATACATATCTTGTCGATATGTTAGTGAAGTCACTCTTCGATTTTTCGAAACGAAAGAATATCAACGATATAAAGATTTCCAATAACGTTTTATTTAGATCGCTTCTTCTTTCGAACTGTAACAAAAGGACATGTTACACACATTAACATGTACACACATGTTAAGCAAGTAAGCAACAGGTAGCCAGCCATATCAACAACAAAACATCAACAAGTCCAATATGGCCTTGAACAGCTACACAAGATAAATGATCGCCATCTTTGTAAGAAGGGAAATTTGACAGTTGAACGCGCGCAGACTGCGAGCTGAAAATAAAAATAAGCCAAGCAAATTGAGGTTAACACTTTTTGAAATGTGAATGGTTTGGATTGTTTCTATTTATTTATAGCCCACTCATGATTATTTGGGCGCCAATGTTAACAGTTTATAGCTCTCAGATAAAGAATTAACACACAATTCTTAAACACTCATTTTTTTAAAAAACTTTATTAAAATTTAATTTCATCTTAGGGCCATACTTAAATTACGTGAGGGTTTTAGGAGGGAGGGGGGTTCGTTATTGTCTTACGTTTTCTTACAAGGGGGGGGAGGGTAAGGTGAGAATTAATTTTACGTAAGGCTTTTTTATATATGTTTATATTGACCACAAATCTAATTTTTCTATCACAAAATGAATATATTAATTACAAAATTTTCACTTATATTTCATTCACTTAGTATGTGCTACACCTAATTTTACTACCATAAATTAAAGTTTTCTTAAATTTCATACAGTTTGTTTTATTACCAATCCTTACGTCTAAAAATAACTAAACGAATCTAATTTACCCACTCGTAAAAAAACTACGTAAGATAAGGAGGGGAGAGGGGGTGTTGAAGGATAATATTACTATCCCTTACGTAGGGGTATGGGGAGGGGTTCGAAAATTATGAAAAAAAGGGCCTTACGTAATTTTAAAACGTCTCCTTACCTTATTAATTTAAAAATGTAATCCACACCCTCATTTATTAAGAATTTGTAACAAACATATTTTCAGGAAGAGATATATTTATTGTCTTTATTTTAATGCATTGTTTTATATTGTCCATGATTTATCTTGTTTCTTTACATGCAACGTTTATTTGGTCAAATCTATTTTTTACAACTTTTTAAATTTAATTCAATATATTAACTAGCCACATTTAAACAAACATACTGTTCCTCATTAATTGTTTGATGTGAATCGGTTTATATTGCAATGTAACAAGCTTTAACTAATATTATATAACATTTATATTTTACTTTTTATCAAATTATTAAAATTCTATATAGCTAAGCTAAAATTAGAAAGAAAGCAAAGCTATACTGACACATACAGCTTTGTAGCCTTTCCTATAAATATACTATTTTTTCATCATAGTAGTTCTAGATAATATAATTTATGTTGATATAAAAATTATAAAATATAAAGATTTTGAGAGACTTATAGAACCGATAATGTCAGGGTTATAATTTTATGTCAAAGCTAAAATTCGTTGTGTGTATTCAAGTTTTATATTTCTAAACATTCAAACGTGTATGCCAACTTTTTAAAAAAAATTAAAAAATAGGTATCCCAAAACAAGGTCTGGGTTTATAGTGTGATATTTACATTAATGGCACGTTCACATGAATTAATTCTACTCAGCACAATTACAAATTTGGATACTCTTACTTGGTAAAAATACGTTCACCAACTAAAAAATTAGATCAAACACATGTGTACGAAAAAAAGGATGGACAAATATGACCATCATTGTCTTTTTCATTTGTAAACTAAAACACCTACTAATAATATTATTATTTATATTAAAAATAGAAGAATGGTAGTAATAATATATTATGTTGCGATTATGTTTATCTCAGCCCTATTTGTAATAGCGTTGTTAAACCTAAACCAAACACTGTTTTTGAGTTTGATACAGATCATTAACTTCCACAAACCAGGGGAAATATTTTTTAGGTTCTTTAAATATTTCAAATGTGTGGATAATGTTTAGATTATATTTGTGGAAAAAGATGCTTTTGTAATCGTAGCATATGACACTTTAGTATCGAAAAGGAATACACACCCACACATATGATATATATATATATCTTGTGCTCACATAAAAGCACTTTGTATATTAACAACACATTTTTTCCACCAGCAAACCTCTATGTGTTTATTGATTTCACATCACGGCAGTGAGGAAAGTCAATAAATAATGGAAACCTTTTGATTTATGAACATCCCAGCTTCCAAAACCTTTCGAAAAAAAAAGAAGGTTTTTTTTCTACCCAACTCTACAGATGAAGAAGCGTAAAAAACAAATGTGAGGGGGGCGGAGGGGGGGGGGAATTAGGGTATGGATAATATGTTGGGCAATCAATTCATGCGGTAATTACTGACTAAATCCGTTTTACGGGTCTATTACATTACCTCTGGTCGGTTCAGGTCATAAAGTTGGAAAGTTCTTTTTACTGAATTAAGTATTTGATTTGTGATAAGGGCCATTCTAATGGTTTGGGGTAGGGTCGAGGGGGGGGGGGGGGTAATCAGTAGGGCTTAGGTTGGGGCGGCTTTCTGAAATCGCACAAAAAATATTCTCTTTCTTTTTGTAGCAGATTTGTGGTGGCTCATCGCAAGCAACAAAAAAAATTAAAAAAATTACTGCTATAAGTTTTCCAATCCTGCACAATTGACTCTGGATTATATTTTCATTTCTTAGTTAGAATTTAAATTTGTTACAAAGTATTTTCAAAATAAAAAATATGACTTCCCCAGCTCATTACTACGGTGACGCTAATTAATCTTATACCTGTTTGACAGGTTTGAAAATACTCATAATATTGTTTGAGTAGATTATTATATTATTAGAAAAGACTGGGTTTATATCCATGCATAGCACATAGTGCTCAAGAATTTGAAACACATTATCTCCAATGATAGCATTTGTTATCGGAACATAATGAATTATGAACAGCACACAGCCAATTAAACTGATTAAACTTTAACTTTTTTGTTGTTGTGCATTGACTTAAGAATATACGGTCCTTGTATTAGTAGGGACACACGACTTTTCGTGAACAGTGTTTTCACGAAATGATTGAGAAATCCATTTTTTGAAAGCGGTAAAAATTGATTCAAGTTCAAAGTAATTATTATTACGTATTTTCGAGTTGAAGAAATAAAACGATCAAGGTATTTGTACGCGGAATCAAAGTTTTTTTTTTCACGATGTATTATTATTCGTATTTAAAAAGGAAATGAAGGTTTTCTAGGCAAAATTCCGTTTGTTCGTCAACACGCAAATAAATTTAGTGGCCATGTTGATTTCGATTGCGTTAAAATTAATGTAATAGCGGTCAAGGTCAAATATACGCAGCCTTTACAATATATGTCAACAAATACCAAAGAATAGTCGATATATAAACAGTGGATCCGCAAAAATCGACCGTAGTTTTATTCTCTTTTATTTATACCCAAAACCCAAGCGTTTATTGTAATGATAAAATATTTATTATGTATTTATTTTGATAGTTAAAGAGTAATCATGCACTATTTTATTCAATTAATTAATAATTAGACGTTATTTTTATTCCCTTACAGACAAAAAAAACACAATCGATGTATCGAATAATTATTTCTGTGTTTTTTGCTATTCATATCTTTGGTTGTTTGTGATCTTTGCAAGCCCTGGAGTTACCAGCTTCATTTGTGATTTCATTGTATCTATGTTTGTTATTGTGAGTTAGAATATTTTATCATTCTTCATTTTATGGTTTTATTTTATATTATATTCGTAAAAAAAATTGTATAAAAAAGTATTTTTCGTGATTTTTCTCGGAACTATAAAATTATTTTTACGACGAATTTTTTTTATTTGAGAATTTTTTATGACGAAATTCAAATGTTTTTATGATGAAATTTCAAATATTTATTTACCGTAATGTAGGGTCTCTATGTATCAGCCAATGATAAAGTGTTGAAAGCTCAAGCCATTTAAACGCCCGTATACACAACAGACGAGAATTAGCTTCTGTGTTTGTGTTTGAAATGCTTTGTTGTAACAATCCTTGATTATTTGTAAAAGGAATCTTCTTTGTTTTAGAATCAATGAGCACGATTGTAGACGTATTTGAAAATATAGAGGAAATGTTGCATTTTTTATTCTGTAACTGAGAAATAGGTCTACTACAATATTCATGACATTAGTCTGCAGAGCAGAATAAAAATTAAATTTGATTCAATACCTAATACAGGCGAAATTTAAATTAGGCTGGTCTCAATTACCAAAATATACAGTTTACTTAACTGATTTTTCCAGTTAAACTTTGATTGAAATATTATTAGAGACTTTATCTAATGGTGAAAATTGGTTAGCCCATTTTCTATTTACAAATGACTGAGTAGAACGTTATTCACTACGTTTCATTATAATAATATTTATTTAGCACCGCGTCTTACTACCCGTTCGGGTTATACGATTTAAGTACTAATTTCTCTAATGAACTAGGAATTTGTAAGGTTGAAATAGAAGAAGTGAACCCGCATTTGTGTGGAGGGAGAGTGGAAAACCATTTAGGAAAAACCGCCCCCAGTTCACCCGACCGAGATTCAAACCTCGATCTCCCCGTACTCAGCAGTCGAGCTCAACACGACAAGCGCGTTATCCAACTACGCCACCGAGGCGGGTGTTTCATTATAAACGGTTGTATATATTCAGATTTTATTTTAAGTTGAATATGTAAATTTTTTAAATTTTCGATCAAGCTAGTTTTAAATCCCTGAAAGAATATTAAGAAGTTTACTTAACTATTTATGACATAGTTTTCAAAATTGTCCAAAATTGGATATCAGGAGTTTGAAAGTATAGAACAATTTAAGTATCTGGAAAGTCTGCTGGTAAAGGATGCCTAATGCACCAAGGAAATCAGGTCGAGGATCGCCTTGGACAAGGAAGCTCTCAACAAGTCGAGTTTGGATCTGAGGAAGAAACTGATGAAATGCTACATTTGGAGCATCGCACTGTATGGAGCAGAAACTTGGACTCTCAGGAAGATGGAAAATAAATTGTTGGAGAGCATTAAAATGTGGTGCTAAAGAAGACTTGAGAAGATCAGGTGGACAGACAGGGATGCAAATGAAGATATCCTAAGAGGAGTGGGTGAGAAGAGATCCATTTTAGATGTGATTCTTCGGTACAAAGCAAAGTGGATTGGACACATCCTTAGGAGGAACTGTCTTCAGCACGACGTCATAGAAGGAAAAGTTGAGGGAAAGAGGAGCTTAGGAAGAAGGACTATTAAAATATTGGATGATTTGAAACAAAGAAGAACATTCTGGGAGCTGGAGGAGGAAGCAGAGGACAGGAGCAATGGAGGTCTAAGTTCACTGACAAAGGGAATGCACCTGTCATAAGATAGGAACATAATAATAATAATAATGACGTAGTTTTAGTTTAGATGAACAATATTGTAGTAGTAATAATAATTGTCGGTGAATTATGTCGGTAACAAGGCTAAACCTCGATCTCCCCGTACTCAGCAGTCGAGCTCAACACGACAAGCGCGTTATCCAACTACGCCACCGAGGCGGGTGTTTCATTATAAACGGTTGTATATATTCAGATTTTATTTTAAGTTGAATATGTAAATTTTTTAAATTTTCGATCAAGCTAGTTTTAAATCCCTGAAAGAATATTAAGAAGTTTACTTAACTATTTATGACATAGTTTTCAAAATTGTCCAAAATTGGATATCAGGAGTTTGAAAGTATAGAACAATTTAAGTATCTGGAAAGTCTGCTGGTAAAGGATGCCTAATGCACCAAGGAAATCAGGTCGAGGATCGCCTTGGACAAGGAAGCTCTCAACAAGTCGAGTTTGGATCTGAGGAAGAAACTGATGAAATGCTACATTTGGAGCATCGCACTGTATGGAGCAGAAACTTGGACTCTCAGGAAGATGGAAAATAAATTGTTGGAGAGCATTAAAATGTGGTGCTAAAGAAGACTTGAGAAGATCAGGTGGACAGACAGGGATGCAAATGAAGATATCCTAAGAGGAGTGGGTGAGAAGAGATCCATTTTAGATGTGATTCTTCGGTACAAAGCAAAGTGGATTGGACACATCCTTAGGAGGAACTGTCTTCAGCACGACGTCATAGAAGGAAAAGTTGAGGGAAAGAGGAGCTTAGGAAGAAGGACTATTAAAATATTGGATGATTTGAAACAAAGAAGAACATTCTGGGAGCTGGAGGAGGAAGCAGAGGACAGGAGCAATGGAGGTCTAAGTTCACTGACAAAGGGAATGCACCTGTCATAAGATAGGAACATAATAATAATAATAATGACGTAGTTTTAGTTTAGATGAACAATATTGTAGTAGTAATAATAATTGTCGGTGAATTATGTCGGTAACAAGGCTTTTTTTTTTTAAATCTCAAGTTTTATTATAAGATACTTAACACGCTTGGTTTACAAGCACTCGGGACCTCGTGATATTAGTGAATTACAAACCACTCATGCCACAACTTCTTTCTCGCCACTGGAATACGAGATCTCACCCTTAGCGGTGGCGTGGTGGTACAAGGTACGGTAGCCCCATGGTTTCTTTGGTGCTGACTGACAGCTCACAGCTGACTTCTGACAGTCATAATTTAGGTACATACCTAAATGTTGACTGTCAGAAGTGACAGCTGCTAAACACATGTTTTTGCAGATCATATGGTTCGGCGTAGAGATATATAATTTGGTCTGGTAGCATTTCAAAGCTGTCAGCTGTCAGTCAGCACCAAAGAAGTCATGAGGATACCGTATTATACAATAAACTACATTTCATCGCCATTGACAGGGAGGTTGGGATTCTAATCCCACCCTAGTGTCCGGGTGGAGGCGGTAATCTTTGCCGTTGGTCACCCTATTCGTTCTAATAGCAAATGCGTGTGCATTTATACGCAGCTAACCTCCTAATCCTTACCTAGCAGATCCTGCAAGTGAAACAACAGACGTTAGTCTTGTCTGGTCATCTGTTTGACTGGGAAGTCAGGGTTTCAATACCAATTGAATTCACTGAGGTTGTTTTTCTTAAATGGTTTACCACTTTACGCAACGGAAAACACTAGTACATTTCCTTTAGATCACACCTTCCTCAATTCTGTGCTCAGATGCAGCTCAGCTTAGTAGAACGGAAAAAAACCTCTTGTTTTGAATACACGAATAACTAACAACACCTACTATGACCTGCGCAACTAATTAAAACTACAAAATACACATCAATGTGTTTAATATATCAATGTCTATGTTTCTGAAATTGATAAGCCCAAGATTGGTTTGCAATCACGGCACTACAGACGACAGGGGCTTGAGTAAACCCCCCTAACCCCCCTTTCCCACTCCAGTTAATCAGCGGGGGAGAGGGGGGGATGTAACCGGGTATAAAATAAACATGTTGATCATTTCTCCATTAGTGCTACCTTCATAGATCCACACGCACGCTAGTAGGAAAGTGATATTAATCTGCGAACGTACAGGGACGATTATATTGGATTTATATTCAATTTCATAGCCTAATGGCTGCTTCGCTCAACCCGCTTCGGTGACCGCATGGTCTAAGGCAGTGTTACGCAAAATATTTTAAAGTCACGTTACACTTAACGAACCTAGTATTTTTTGCAACACACTAATTTGTTTTGGGTACGCACGGTGGTATCAGAGAATGGATTATTCACCCGGTACAACGGTTGAAGTTGAAGTATCTTCAAATGTTTCAAGATTAAAGGTTGTAGTTAAAGTTGTTTGAAGTTCTGTTTCTGTGCGCGGCTGCCGCTCGAACCAACTTCATTAGTGTTCTGATTGAACTCTGGGCTACTTAACTTGCCACACGGCACACCATTGTGACGCGGCATTATGTTTGCGGAACACTGGTCAAAGGCGTCACACTCGCAAGAGACCGGATTACTGATGATGAGAAGGTAGAGGTTCGAGTCCCGGTCAGATGTACCAAAGGTGGTTACTCCTAAATGGTTTTACACACTTTCTTAATGAAAATTGAAGCACTACGGATTTTTTCCAGATATAAAATTGCTGTGATGATATTTAGGTTGTCTATATCCCCGTGGTCGAGCGCCTATCGTCACTGTACGGAATAGATACCATTTAACTAGCTGTTAATTGCTCTGTCGTCGAGCACTAATTAAATCGGTATATTTAATAGATGAAAGAAAGATAACTATTGATGGCTGTTAATTGCTTGATATCAATGCACACTTGTGATATTAACGTATATTATTGTATTCTGTATTTGACTGTGACTGCGAGAGCCAGTCTGCTTTGCTTGTGTTGTTAGTTAGTGCGAATGCATTTTTGAGTGCCAAACTACAGGTGGGTGTCAGACTGCACTTAACCATACGCACAAGCGGCTTATATATGACATACGGCTTGCCTCTTGGTCCCCTCGTCTACAGTGTAGAAACTAACTAATTGAAAAAGTTCTGGCGACAGGTGTTGTGAAGGCTAGCTTCATATTGGTATAGGGAATTGGCGTCCTTTGCCAAATACTTCGGAGTTGTTCTTTTAATAGAAAAAATCGTATAAAAAATATATTTAAATGGTGTAATACTTTTCACATTATTTCTGAAAATCGCGTGTTTCTTCATGGATGAATCATAAAAGGGTACTCTACATATGTTACTTTAAAGAAAAATTACCTTTATCCATGACTTTTTATATATTTTAGAGGGATCCAAACCAATGTCATTACAAAATGCGGGTGTGATTTTATATAATAAAACATTTCTTAGTTAAATTGTGATATTTTGTTTCCCCCCCCGCAGAATCTTACTACCCATCCGGGATATATGTAGTTTAACTCAGCTTATAGAATGAGTTTAAGGAAGGGAGAAATTGTAATCAAACATGTTCCTGCATTTGCGTAATAAACCATTGACAAACAACAAAAACCTCAAATCACCTGACTAAGTTTTTCCCAACCAATATGTCAATTGCAAACCATATTGTATAAACCTGATGCTTTTTTTGGCGTGCCCACCAATGTGGATATTAAATTGGTTACAATTTCCAGAATTTTCAAAAGAAGAACCCATTCAGAAATACATTTTGTGTTAGTTACTTACTATAGTCCACCGATTGGTGATTCCTGGTCAAGATATTGAGGAAAACTCTTCTATTTAATAGGTAATAAATTGGAGTTGATTCACGATATCATTAAATTGTGTTATTCTAGTGAAATTCTTTCGTAAAATTATAGTTTATAGTTCACTATCAGGCGTCAATTTCGTAATGACAACTTCTATGTGATCTTTAGATTTTAGAAATGTAAATTGGAGATGTAATTTGTCTATATAGAATACACACACACACACACACATACACATACACATACACATACACATACACATACACATACACATACACATACACATACACATACACATACACATACACACACACACACACACATATATATATATATATAATTGAAAGGTTTCGTTTCTAGTTTTAAATATATAGGTCCCCTATGTATATATATACATACCTACATATAGACATATGTATCTATACATACGTATATATACATATATTTGTGTCTAAATATAAATAATTATACATGTGAGAAAGGGGTAAGCATCAAAGAACTGTTAACAACTTGCTAATGGTATGTATTTGAGAAAGAGAGAGGGGGAAATAAAAGTTAAAAGTTAGCCGAGGAAACAGAATAAAATGCATATTTTGAAATTTAAGTTCTTTATTTTAAATATATATATATATATAACTAGAGGATCGTTGCAGCCATAGCTGCAAATTATCACACTAAACTGTATTAAACATTAATTTGGACATTTTCTATAGATTTACTCAAAAGAGATTATCAAACCTGCCAAAGATTTTAGTTTTCGGTGTTTAATTTTAAGTAAAAACTGATATTTTCCCCTTCACACCATGATTATAACTTTAAAACTACCCCTCTCCCAGCTCTATATCTATTTGTAGCTCTATACCATTCAAGTAAGAACTGAGAATGTTATTAGTTTTTAGCGAAGAAATAAATGGTACGGATCTTCGCACGGACTTTCTCGCTCCATTGTTTAAAATATGAGATATTTACTCAAAACTTATAATATATGTGAAATGAAATAATATACACTAGCAAACCAGAGAAAAAAATTGCGTTATACATACGTAAAACATTTTTTGACACGCGGTTTTAAATTTAATGATTTATATTTTAAAGATTTACAGTCATTACTTGTACATTTGAAATTATTTTAAAAAAAAATTGGGTCCACAAGAGTCAACACTTTGCATTAAAATTTTGACTCCCGGTTTAAATTTCCGACACTTTATTAGGGGTTACACATATTATGATTATCGCATTGCTATTAAATTCCTCATTTATAAATTATACCAATAAAAATTGTAAATATTGACTTTTGAGTCCAAGAGATTATAACTTTACAAAAATTCCCCTGACAGATTAAAGGTAAAAGAATATCCACTTTGAGAGATTTACTTATTTAATTACTCTATGGCATTGGAGAAATATTGCGTTAAGACTTTAGTATCTCTTTACAACTAAAGCTCACAAAAATTGTATTAATATATTTGCCAATATCTCAGAAACTATTGGTTTTATAAAAATATATTTCAAACAATTTTTTACTTTTAATATGTTTCAGATATTTTTTTTTTTATAAATAGACATACATATCTGCAATGATAAGTAATTTCATGTCTCACATAGTTACAGAGATATGATAAAAAATTAGAATTTACTAATTTACTAAATTCAATTTGACGAAAAATTTTGAGTAGCCATTTTGTTGATAATATTGATCAATGCTTAGAAACGAAATTTAATCAAAATCTTTGGATCCGATTTTGAGAATATATATTTTTTTTCTCTTTTTGCCCTTCAGAAAACTACCCTTAATTTTAAGGTTAGATATCCATTTACAAAAACCCCTCGGGCACCCCTATGAAAACCCTAGATACCACGTTTTAGGCCAATCGGTAAAATAGTTTAGGCTCTACTCCGAGATACAGACAGACGGCAATTCAAAAAACACTCTTTTGGATTCGGTGGGTCATGAAACGTCACAATTCATCAAAACTTTGAGTTCAATTTTTTTTTGACGATCACAATACTTTCTCTACCTGTAAGAGAGCTAGAAAATAAAAACACAAATCAAGGTTTCCATGGAGATGTAAACAAAGAATGATTGCACAGATAAACCACAGCAAACGTCTGGAAAATTGGGTTTTATTTGGAAGCCGCTAATTTTGAAGACATACTGGGCCTCTTAACCCTTAAAAGAGGGAAAGTACCACTTTTCACGTAAACTTTTGATTTGTATAAATATTTTTTATATATCTTTTTTTAAAAATATATATAATTATATGAAATAGTGGACAGTAATTTAAACATAAACTGTATACTGTTTTCTGGGTTAGCTTTTAACTATAATTCTCCCTTTTCTCCCTGAAATGCAACCAATTAGAAAGTTCCTAACAGTTTTTGAAGGCTTACCCCTGTTTCTAGACTACCAGAATGGCGCATCCTGAGCTGGTATGTAAAGGTTATGTGTTCCACAACAAGACACCGTTAACGCAAACAAGGTCTGGCCTGGATCCCTATCACTCTCCAACGACCAATAGCAGTTGCAAGACGCACATCCGGGGGAAATATAGCTTTTTATTAGTTCTAGGAGAGGGAGGAGTCGGGAGAAGGCTTAGAGCAGTGGTCGCCAAATGGCGGACCGCGGTACATCTGGACCTCCGAGCAACCTTGATGAGATAACGATAAACAGAGGAGATGATGGTATTTCAGTGGTGGGCGGGTAATGGAAATGGAAGGCCAGCAATAATAAATATGTAAAATAACTAAAATGAAAGAAAATCACGTTTTTGAATTAGTATAATCCTATATATATAGGCCTTGAACTTGAGTCACTGTTAAAGTTTTGTCGGACCGCGGAAGTATGTAGAGTTTTTAAAACGGACCTCCATAAAAAATAATTGGGGACCCCTGTTCTAGGGGATTAACTCACTCCCGTTCCAGCGAAAATATTATTAATAATGTGTTACCCACATCGGTGGTCGCATTACTCTTGTGTTAGACTCGCTTGAAGGAGATGGGAAATCGGGGTTAAAATACAAATCTAGTGATCAGGTGGACTGTATAGAACTAGCTCAAGATAGTGATAGGGTGTAATGAGGTGGACTGTATAGAACTAGCTCAAGATAGGGATAGGGTGTAATGAGGTGGACTGGATATAACTAGCTCAAGATAGGGATAGTGTGTAATGAGGTGGACTGGGTAGAACTAGCTCAAGATAGTGATAGGGTTTAATGAAGGGGACTGGATATAACTAGCTCAAGATAGTGATAGTGTGTAATGAGGTGGCTGGACAGAACTAGCTCTAGATAGTGATAGGGTGTAATGAGATGGACTGAATAGAACTAGCTCAAGATAGTGATAGGGTGTAATGAGGTGGACTGGGTAGAACTAGCTCAAGATAGTGATAGTGTGTAATGAGGTGGCTGGACAGAACTAGCTCTAGATAGTGATAGGGTGTAATGAGGTGGACTGAATAGAACTAGCTCAAGATAGTGATAGTGTGTAATGAGGTGGCTGGACAGAACTAGCTCTTGTTAGTGATAGGGTGTAATGAGGTGGACTGGATAGAACTAGCTCAATATAGGGATAGGGTTTAATGAAGGGGGCTGGATAGAACTAGCTCAATATAGGGATTGTGTGTAATGAGGTGGACTGGATAGAACTAGCTCAATATAAGGAGAGGGTGTAATGAGGTGAACTGGATAGAACTAGCTCAAGATAAGGATAGGGTGTAATGATGGAGACTGGATAGAACTAGCTCAATATAGGGATAGGGTGTAATGAGGTGGATTGGATAGAACTAGCTCAATATAGGGATAGGGTTTAATGAAGGGGACTGGATAGAACTAGCTCAATATAGGGATAGGGTGTAATGAGGTGGACTGGATAGAACTAGCTCAAGTTAGGGATAGGGTGTAATGAGGTGGACTGGATAGAAACTAGCTCAAGATAAGGATAGGGTGTAATGAGGGATACTGGATAGAACTAGCTCAATATATGGATAGGGTGTAATGAGGTGGACTGGATAGAACTATCTCAAGATAGGGATAAGGTGTAATGAGGGGAACTGGATAGAACTAGCTCAAGATAGGGATAGTGTGTAATGAGGTGGACTGGATAGAACTAGCTCAATATAGGAATAGGGTTTAATGAAGGGGACTGGATAGAACTGGCTCAAGATAGGGATAGGGTGTAATGAGGGGGACTGGATAGAACTATCTACAAGATAGTGATAGGGTGTAATGAGGTGGACTGGATAGAACTATCTCAAGGTAGAAATAGGGTGTAATGAGGTGGACTGGATATAACTATCTTAAGGTATAAATAGGGTGTAATGAGGTGGACTGGATATAACTATCTCAAGGTAGAAATAGGGTGTAATGAGGTGGACTGGATAGAACCAGCTCAATATAGGGATAGGGTTTAATGAAGGGGACTGGATAGAACTGGCTCAAGATAGGGATAGGGTGTAATGAGGGGGACTGGATAGAACTATCTACAAGATAGTGATAGGGTGTAATGAGGGGGACTGGATAGAACTTGCTCAAGATAGTGATAGGGTGTAATGAGGTTGACTGGATAGAACTATCTAAAGGTAGAAATAGGGTGTAATGAGGTGGACTGGATAGAACTATCTCAAGGTAGAAATAGGGTGTAATGAGGTGTACTGGATATAACTATCTCAAGGTAGAAATAGGGTGTAATGAGGTGGACTGGATATAACTATCTCAAGGTAGAAATAGGGTGTAATGAGATGGACTGGATAGAACTATCTAAAGGTAGAAATAGGGTGTAATGAGGTGGACTGGATATAACTATTTCAAGGTAGAAATAGGGTGTAATGAGATGGACTCAATAGAACTATCTCAAGATAGGAATAGGTGGTGTAATTTAGTAAGTACGGCAATGAACTTTTGAGTTTATATTGCCATGGAGTAAGCAAGAGGCTCAAACGAACGACCTCTCAGTCAAAAGTCCATCGGTAATAAAATATGGGCATAAGTAGGAAATTGACAGTAAATTACAGAAAGAAAAATGTACCTTATTTTTAGATACACCTAAGTCACGTGAGTAAAAATTCTTATGAGCCTGTGTTCATTTTGAAAGGTTTATTTTCTGAAGCTTGTGTTTGCGTGCGCGTGAAAGAGATGGAGATAGATAGAGTGACAGAGAGGGAGAAAGGTCGTGGTTTGTGTTGATTAATACGGCCGAGACACGGTACTTGTGAGCCAACTAATTCGAGATCAGATTCACAGAGATAGGATGACGTGGAACTTTGTGAACTAGTAATATTTCACTAGCTCCCGTAAAATCGGTAAAGGTAGAGTCGGACCAGTATTTGTTGATGCTTAGCTGGCAACATTTGGGTATCGAAATATTTAGTTTGTGACACACACACACACTATTATCATCATCATCATCATCATCATCATCATTATTATTAGCACCACGTCTTACTACCCGTTCGGGTTATACGCACTTACGCTAATGTGTAATGGTAGGGTGATTGTGAGATGAAATGGAGGACATACAGTTTAACGTGTGATCCGAACCACGGTGGAGGCCTGGCATTCCTCACATTCACAAGATGTCTTGTCAGAGGTGAAGGAAGAGTTTGATAATCAGATAAACATACACAATCCATGAATGCACATGCTTAAGGGAAGGAGACATAATATTGAGCCTCTTTTATCGAAGAATGAACTTGAAACATTGCGTAGCCATTAATCAATAAGGCCATACCAAGCACTTAAAAACCAACCGATTCATTTCAGATAGCACACAACATTTATATATGTTAAACTTAAGAACCACAACCACTTTTAATTTTAAATTGTTTATTTAGCTTTGAGGAAATTTAAGACTAAAGCCCGTATCACACGACACTAGCTCGTACTTGAAATCCAGTGTGCTAGCTAGCACGTCATCATCTAGCGTCGTGTGAATCAGAAAAAGTATACTGGTTCTGCCACTTGGTACTGGCTACCATACTAGTTGTGAGGATAGAACATGCGCTATTTTCGTACTAGTTCCGACACTAGTTTGTGTAATTCGACCAATCAATGCCCGCTCAGACTATGTGTAGAGTAAATAATAGAAATGGCGCCGACATGGTCTTCGGATGTGATTTTGTTGTTGGCGGAAAATTATTCTAAACATCCTTGTTTATATAATACCAAATTGCCACAATATGACAATATATTTAATATATATAAATTCTATTTAAAACATGTCATCTAAAAATGACAAACTGTGTTCCAGACCCAATTTTAATCTAAATAAACTTGATAGCATGCCAACCTTGGATTTTTTTTCTAGAATATAAAGTGTGTGTAGGCTTAAAAAAGAACATTTGTGAATCAAGGATACTGTACTTGGACACCCATGGGCTTAGGGGCTTCTGACCACATCGTAAATAAATGAATACAAATTTAGGGAGATACTAAACGTTTGTGTCACCCCGAATGTATACTACCTAACCTCCGAATGTATCATATTTAGCATCCTGCGACCATTATTTCGTCTTTCCCAACAAGTCCCGTGTCCATATTCTTTTTCTTAGGCTCCCTCTCATATTTTTCAATATCTTTATTAGCAATTAATGCAGCTGTTGCACCCGAAATTAATCTCTGAAGTTCCATAAATATTTGCACTAGAACCTAGTACCAAACTAGCAGCGTGTGAATATTCTAGTCCTGTTTCTATTATACTAGCTAGTATACAGATATCTAGTCGCTAGCTAGCACACTTGATTTCTAGTACGAGCTAGTGTCATGTGATACGGGCTTAAGGGCCAGTTTCATAGTCAAGTTTAGTACGCCTCAAGTGCGGTGCTACACTAAGTACATGACGACACCTACCTAAACCAGAATGGAATGGGCCAGTTTCCTATGCGAGAACAGCTCATTCCATTCTGGTTTAGGTAGGTGTCGTCATGAACTTAGTGTAGTGCCGCACTTGAGGCGTACTAAATTAGACTATGAAACTGGCCCTAAGAGTTATAATATTTGTGGGCTCCCTCTATATGGGTGTGTGAGCTCCCTTCCTACCCTCCCCTTCACACCCCGTGTTATCCAGCCCCGTGGTGTAGTGGCCAGTTCCCCTGGCTACGGATCTAGGGGTCCTGGGCTCGATTCCCAGCTAGTACCTCTGGTACTTTTCTCTTAAGAGGAATTATCCCAAAGGGCACCAGGGTTTGTTAAATTAGGCTTAAGTTAGTGTAACATTACATCGCATTGTGTTACAATAAGACCCGCCCCATGCTGACATTAAAACATAAGTCTCAGTAATGCATACTACCCGCTCCAATTATACCGACACTGATATAATCCCTACAATGATAATATTCTCTATTGCAGTTCACGTAGGTTAGTGCGACATAATAAAACAATGCTGAACAATATATTTTCACTACATAATCCAATTCAATATAATGAAACTGTTCATGTACTTACCGATTGAATCTGCTTACACTAGTAACCGCCCAGGCTGGCCTACACCTAGCATCCTAAATTGACGAGTGGGTCGGGCGAGCTACGATGTTCCTACAAGACGTAGTCCTCACAGTTCTGTTCTACTAACGTGTAATGAATGGGCCGTCCAACATTGGAGACGACTAGAGAAAAACAATTCACCTGCCCTCTGATGGTAGGAAGATGAACTACTTTCAAAAGTCAGATGATTGAAGAAATAGGCTGGAAATCTGATGGAGCAGTATAAACAAGATGTGTACGTGACTTTTTGAAGCCACCATTGACGTCACTAGGCGTGTGTTCAGTTCTCCCACCTTTTTTCTATTGCGACTAAACCCCACTATATAATAGGCTGTGCATGTATGCCAAAATGACTATCTTAATAACTACGACCGACGAAGGATCATTGTCTTGGACCTGGACAATGGCAGGATAAACATTTTATTGTATCGGAATCGTAACTATGGCGATTCATTTATTGGACACTGATTTATTTTAAACTTTTAGTCTTTTTTTGTGTTATAAACATTAATATTCTTTTTTATAAATCTAACTATTTATTTACCTGATCGTTCTATATAAAATGAGACTATATTTTGTATGTCACCACTTGGGCGTTAGAGTCTTTTGAAGAATTTAATCATTTAGATAGCCACAATTATTAATTGTTTTGAAATTGAACGAGTTAGATGTAAAGTGTTTGAAATTGTGGATAATAGTATTTATTTTTTGTAAACATTGTGGTGACATTTCTTAATTTTATTTGCATATTGAAAAATCGTAGAATAAAGTAACCTTCATTATTATTTTTGTATTAATTATAAATTTAATTAAGTTTTGTATATTTAATCATCTTTTTCCAAAGTTTGTTCTAAATAGGACATTTACATTATTGTTTATTAAAGGAAATAGTGTTTAGTTTCCTAATTCTGAGTCAGGATCAGATAGTCCCGGGGGAGTTTGACTAAAGTCTGTTAGCCAAACTCTCGCGTTATGTAATTTCTCTTATATAAGATTTACTGGTAAAGTTAACGTAATTTGAAGCCTTTGTTCTTTGTATAGAAATACACTTTTGTAACAGTTTCAAGGTGCCCATTAGGCCCTTATATAGAAGTTGTGTATCATCCTGATGGATAATATTCTTATTAATCTATTGTATTAAATTCAACCCATAATGTTGTTCTGTTTCTTAAAGACTCAACCATCAAAATATTGAATAGATTACAAGTCTATAACCTTCTTTTAAATATCTGCGCAACTATGAAGATATACTGTTATTGTCTATTAGTTGGATTTTCAACGTAACTCATTTTGATATAATGAGACTATGTAAAGTTTCTGCTCTATTGTTATTGTTTTGAATAAACCGTTCATATTGTTGATTTTAAATATTGATAATAATTTCCCTTGTCACTTGTTCCTTAGATTTCACCCACCCCCTTTTATATTATTTAATGGTCGTAATTAAAAGGACTCGGAGGAGGTGTTACATTAGGTTAAAGCTCACACCGGTTCCACAACATATTAATAACTATCATAACATCATCTCGTTACGGGTACGACGTGTAGATATCCCCCTATGGTGTACCCTGGGCGACTCTCTGAGCCACCAGAGAGGCAAATAGTCTACATACAGAAAAACCCCTATGGTGTACCCTGGGCGACTCTCTGAGCCACCAGACAGGCTAATAGTCTACATACAGACAACCCCCTATGGTGTACCCTGGGCGACTCTCTGAGCCACCAGACAGGCTAATAGTCTACATACAGACAACCCCCTATGGTGTACCCTGGGCGACTCTCTGAGCCACCAGAGAGGCAAATAGTCTACATACAGAAAACCCCCTATGGTGTACCCTGGGCGACTCTCTGAGCCACCAGAGAGGCAAATAGTCTACATACAGGGGAACCGACACTGGATGACATATCTTTCCTCCCGGTCAGTAATGCCATACACTAAAGAAAAAAGGTGTATGCATACGCTTATGGTTGGAGCATATGCGAGGCGCAAATTACAATTCAATATGGATATGACATGTCTCAATGGTGTAGTTGGCTAACGCGTTAGTTTCGTGTTGAGCTAGACTTCCGAGGACGGGGATATCAAGGTTCGAATCTCAGTCGGGTGAACTGGTGGTGGTGGTGGTGGGGTGTGTGTGTACTAAATGATTTTATACTCTCCCTCCACGCAAATGTGGGTCCACTTGCTCTAAATTCAACCTTTCTAATTCCTAACCCAGTATCGTAATTAGTACATAAGCATATAACCTGAACGGGAAGTAAGACGCGGTTCTAAAAAAAAATAGACCAACAAAAACACTTAATAAACCGTTATTTTCGATATCTATACATACATTGTATTTTTGATTGGAAGAATCTTTCAAATCTTACTGCAAAAAACAAAAAAAGTTTATTAATCTCCCAAAAATATTATGAAACACACATACACACATGAACACACACACACTTCCACAAAACTATTTTTAACTATAAATATGTTATATACATATTTTTACTAATCAAATAAATGCATAGTAAAATGTGATCTTGAACTTTTTAAAATACATATTTTTATTTGAATCATTAGCTATTTCCCATCTTCCACCAGTTTCCTCTTTAATTACCCTCCGAGATACTGCAAGGACCACATTTTCAGTGAACGTGGGCCGCATTTGGCCCGTGAGTCGTCAGTTGGGCTATTCTGCGTTTTTTTTCTAGCACAGGATCTTAAAACCAGTTCAGGCTATACGCCTATATACTAATTACACTAATGTGTTGGGGATAAGGAGGATTTAGGTTAGATGAAACGTACCCACATTTGTGTGGAAGGAGATTGGAAAACCCATTCAGGAAAAAACCCTCCTTGGCTCACCCGACCGGGATCAAACTTCTATCTCCCCGTTTTTGTCAGTCTAATATAACATGAGAGTAGCGCGTTAGATCACGCAGGCATCAAAGTAGGTCACGTGAATAAAGTGTGGCAACGCATCTTACTACCCGTCTGGGATATCTAAGTAATTAGTCTACTGAGGAAGGTGGAATTTATAGGAAGCGTAGTCAAATTTTCACGAAGGAAAGTTGGAAAACGATCGAGGAAAAACCACCTTTAGGGTATCCGACTGAGATAAGACCTCCCTCCCAATGATAAACGAACAAAACTAAGTCGAGGCATCGGCTTGGCCTGCGTGTCCACTGATGTAAGTGATACATTAATGTTCTGGGTGTGTTATTTTTTATAGAGTCAACTTATAATAAGCCGCTGATAGCCTGTACGTTTTGTTAACAAAGTATTATTTTTATTTAGTGCCACATCTTACTACCCGTTCAGTCTAATTAAGTTAATGGATTAGGAGTTGGGAAGGTTGAATTTAGAGGAAGTAAACCCGCAATTGCGTGAAGGGAGAGTGGGAAAACCATTTAGGAAAAACCACCCTCAGTTAATCCGACCGAGATTCGAACCACGATCTCCCCGTCCTCGTCAGTCTAGCCCAACACGAAACCAGTGCGTTAGCCAAATACGTCGGGTATTTACAAAGTAAACAAATAACTTTCCATTTCCATCTTGGGAGAAGTTGTACTTCAAAACAACCAGCACGCATCGATGGTCACGTGGAACTAATGTCCGGCTCATCTAGTCTGGTTTACCGATATTGGGTAGGTCCTAGTTCGAATACTACCCGGGAATTATTAGGGTGGTTTTTCATAAGATATTTTACACTCTCCCACTATTCAAATGTGTGTACATTTGTTCCAAATTATACCTTATCCCACTATCGTAAATATTATTATTATTATTATTAGCACCACGTCTTACTACCCGTTCGGGTTATACGCACTTACGCTAATGTGTAATGACAGGGTGATTGTAAGATGAAATGGAGGACCTACAGTTTAACGTGGAATCCGAACCACGGTGGAGGCCTGGCATTCCCCACATTCACAAGATGACTATCGTAATTAAAAGGCGTATATACCAGACGGGCAGTAAGGCAAGCTGGAATTAGAACGGACAAAATATTTGTTGAGATATTCAGTGGGACGTTAGAATATTAAGCCCTAAATGATCTTCACTTAATTTTAATATATAAGTGCAACAAAAGCCATAAGTATGCGGCATAAATGAATATTTAGAAAGATCCTGTGAGTAGTTTTTTTTAATGTTTTAATCTAACTCAACGATATACTTAATTATCTACATAGCCGAGCAGGAGTCTTTCACGAGGAAAATGAATTACTAATTACCTCCATTATTTATAGTCCAGTATTCTCCTAAGCCATTGGCTTAAGGCGAGGAAGTGGGGCACGTGAGAAAATGGCAGTGTGGTTGGAAGTTTTGATGTCAAAACATGTTTTGATCAAAATAAATAAAATATTTCTCCAGTACAAACATGTAGTTTAATTTTCTTCACATGGCGATATACAAAATTGTTGAATATCTGTCGAGGGTGTCCTGGAATTTAATGAATTCTCCTTCATTTAAAAAGTTTGTCATCTAATTCCGATAGGCTCATGACAGATATCTAACAAAGGTTTAATTTTCTATTTATAACTTCGTCTTACTACCCGTTCGGGTTATACGCTTAAGTACTAATTACGCAGATGCGTTAGGAAATGGGAAAGTTGAATTTAGTGGATGATAACCCAAATTTACGCGGAGGGAGAGTGGAAAACCTTTCAGGAAAAACAACCCCAAGCTCACATGACAGAGATTCGAACCTCGATCTCCCTATCTTAGGCAGTCTATCTCAACATGAAACTAGCGCGTTAGATAACTACGCCACTGAGGTGGGTAGCCACTGTTTATATAAACATGTGAAGAAAATTAAACTCAATGTTTTTAATGAAGAAATATTTTATTAATTTTGCCCCCAACAAAGTTTTGTCATAAAAACTGTAATACACAAGTATTTTATCATGTTCTATACACTCCCACCTTAACAGAAGGGGACATTTTCTGACTCTTAAGTGCAGCTTGGCACAAGCGCCTACGAGTAGAGAACAGACATTGGACATAGCCGGACAAGGTTCACCAGTTACGGGGTGGTCAGGAATCAGATCCCGGATGGCTATACTCAAGTGGTGCTCCCTAAATTAATTACTTCTCTTCCTTCACGCAACTGCGGGCACACTCCCTTTAAGATTCAACCTTCCTCACTCCTGTCACGCTAGTGTAGAGTCTATCTACGGAAGGAGTGTAGAGTCTATCTACACAGGAGTGTAGAGTCTATCCATGGCAGGTGTGTAGAGTCTATCTACGGCAGGAGTGTAGAGTCTATCTACGGCAGGAGTGTAGAGTCTATCTACGGCAGGAGTGTAGAGTCTATCCACGGCAGGAGTGTATAGTCTATCTACGGCAGGAGTGTAGAGTCTATCTATATCAGGAGTGTAGAGTCTATCTACGGCAGGAGTGTAGAGTCTATTTACGGCAGGAGTGTAGAGTCTATCCATGGCAGGAGTGTAGAGTCTATCTATATTAGGAGTGTAGTCTATCTTCGACAGGAGTGTAGAGTCTATCTATATCAGGAGTGTAGAGTCTATTTACGGCAGGAGTGTAGAGTCTATCCATGGCAGGAGTGTAGAGTCTATCTACGGCAGAAGTGTAGAGTCTATCTATATCAGGAGTGGAGAGTCTATCTACGGCAGAAGTGTAGAGTCTATCTATATCAGGAGTGGAGAGTCTATTTACGGCAGGAGTGTAGAGTCTATCCATGGCAAGAGTGTAGAGTCTATCTACGGCAGAAGTGTAGAGTCTATCTATATCAGGAGTGGAGAGTCTATCTACGGCAGAAGTGTAGAGTCTATCTATATCAGGAGTGGAGAGTCTATTTACGGCAGGAGTGTAGAGTCTATCCATGGCAAGAGTGTAGAGTCTATCTACGGCAGAAGTGTAGAGTCTATCTATATCAGGAGTGGAGAGTCTATCTACGGCAGAAGTGTAGAGTCTATCTATATCAGGAGTGGAGAGTCTATTTACGGCAGGAGTGTAGAGTCTATCCATGGCAAGAGTGTAGAGTCTATCTACGGCAGAAGTGTAGAGTCTATCTATATCAGGAGTGGAGAGTCTATCTACGGCAGAAGTGTAGAGTCTATCTATATCAGGAGTGGAGAGTCTATTTACGGCAGGAGTGTAGAGTCTATCCATGGCAAGAGTGTAGAGTCTATCTACGGCAGAAGTGTAGAGTCTATCTATATCAGGAGTGGAGAGTCTATCTACGGCAGAAGTGTAGAGTCTATCTATATCAGGAGTGGAGAGTCTATTTACGGCAGGAGTGTAGAGTCTATCCATGGCAAGAGGGAAGGTAACAGAAAATTATTTATTACAAATATTGTTTGGAAGTATTATCAGACCCGATTCAGTGGCTGCATGGTCTAAGGCACTATCTCGAAATATACTGGACTGCCGTTGACAGGGAATTCAGAGTTAGAATTCCGGTCGGGTGTACTGTGGGAAATTATTCCTAAATGTTCTTTCAAATTTCCTCCCCGCTAATGTGAGTGCACTTCCTCTAAATTTTACCATACCAATCCCTACCGAATGAGCGTAATAATTAGTACCTACATATTATACGTGTACAACCCAAACGGGTAATAAGATGAGGTGGTGAAAAAAAAAGGAGGAAGAATATGTGTAATAGTTTTAAAATTTAATTTTTATAGGAAGGATCTAAAATGACAGAAAACGCTACTAGATATACTTTCATGTATTCATACGTGTGATCTACGGATGTCTCTCCTGATATATATATATAAAATATCACAGATAATATGGTAAAATGTTCTCAATACTGGCCGCTTAAATTTATCTTTGTACTTTATAAAAGGTGACCTGGTGGTTTAGATGTAAGGTGTCAGACTTCTGTGCTGGCGTCCGGGGTTCAATCCCAGGTCCCGGCACAGATTTATCTGATTGCCAAACCCTTCCTTCACCTCTGACAAGACATCTTGTGAATGTGGGGAATGCCAGGCCTCCACCGTGGTTCGGATCCCACGTTAAACTGTAGGTCCTCCATTTCATCTCACAATCACCCTACCATTACACATTAGCGTAATTGCGTATAGCCCGAACGGGTAGTAAGACGAGGTGATAATAATATTAATATTTTATAAAAGGCCCTTTCTGTGGAAATTGTGCTGTAGGTGTAGGCTAACAGTACTCCCATTTAGCGTACATCCCATACGTCATAATATATCCACTTGCCGGAACCAGAGAAGTACTGAGGGTGCAGGGTTGGAGGGGGGATGCAGTGGTATAATTTATATCACATCCCCCTCCAGTGTGAGGGTGAAAGAAACCCCCAAACCTTCTCTTATTTGTTATCATTTTCAACAAGGTGTTTTTCAGTTGTGCGGTTATCTGGAATCAGACGCTCTTATGTTCTCTCTACCTCTTGTTCTATCTTTTTCTTACCACCTTAATATCCTATTCTATTATCTCTGGAAAGAGATGATAACAAAACACACAAGGCAGCCGCTCGTTAACACAACATTAATAAGCCTCAAAACAAAGTTCTTTTAGATTTTGGGCGGCGTCTGAGATAAATAACAGGCCTAGAATTTTTCACTTTACTGACTCTGCACTTAAGGCTTGGTTTGTATTTACACACAACGTATGAAGAAAAGTGTACAGAGCACAATTCACAATAAAAATACGATTTAAAGTGAAATATAATGATTTAAGTATTACTTAAATCGTAGGAATCGACCCCAACCTCTTTTCTTTAGAAGTTATTTAAAAAAAAACCTTCACTTAAGGGTTCACTAGAAGAACAAGTTTCATTAAACTGTGCTTTAAAACATACATTTAAGAGGTGCCTGTACTATTAAATAAAACTTAATTTTCCTTTGATTCTAATTTTATTCTTGTCATGAATATTAGAGTAGACCTACTTCTCAGTTACAGAATTCTAAATTGTAATATTTTATCTTTATTTTCAATCATATTTACAATCGTAATCATCGATGTTAAAAAAAAAAATCCATTTGTGTCAAACAAATATGGCTACCAAAAGTCCTTACATACATGAATATAATATATTTTCCGTTTTCTGCTCAAGACTTTGACACCTTACTTGGTTCCACTATGGTGTAGCTTATATGATAGTGTCATTGTGTAATCAGTAAAAGTAAGACTGCTGCCTTGCTTTGTTCCACTATAGTGTAGTCTGTAAGATAGGATCATGGTGTAATCAATCAAGGTAAGACTGCTGCCTTGCTTTGTTCCACTATAGTGTAGTCTGTAAGATAGGATCATGGTGTAATCAGTCAAGGTAAGACTGCTACCTTGCTTTGTTCCACTATGGTGTAGCTTATAAGATAGGGTTATTGTGTAATCAGTAAAAGTAAGACTACTATCTTTCTTGGTTCCACTATGGTGTAGTTTATAAGAAAGGGTCATAGTGTAATCAGTTGAGGTGAGTCTGCTACTTTTGAGGGCAAATGAAGTGTACATGTTATTCACATATCGACAATGCGTGGACAATCAGACATTGGAGATACTTATGCCCTAGAAACTTTGAGGCTAGACACGCCAGTTATTTACACACCGCCTTTAAAGGTAAAATGTGCGAGACTTGCCCTACACAGGGAAGAAAAAAAATATTGGGGCATATTATCAATTAGAGGTCATTTGTAAGAAGGCGAAAGAGTGCGACTTTGCACGCGTGGGCCATCGTTCACTTTGTGGGGGTTAAAATGTGGTGTGGGGGTGGGGGGCGCAGAGGGGTAAGATAATGGGAGGAAAGGGGAATGAAAAGATATTCTGCCTTTGATGGTGATTTATTCGGTCTTGCTGTACTCCTGAATAGAACATAAGCCGGACTCCGTACAACCAAACAACACCAAACTATTAGTTCCTCTTTGGATTTAAGATGGACATTTATTCTGTAATTTATCCTTGGATTTAATATGCACATTTATTCTGTAATTTCTCTTTGGATTTAAGATGAACATTTATTCTGTAATTTCTTTTTGGATTTAAGATCGACACTTATTCTGTAATTTCTCTTTGGATTTAAGATGGATATTTATTCTGTAATTTCTCTTTGGATTTAAGACGGACATTTATTATGTAATTCTTCTTTGGATTTAATATGAGCATTTATTCTGTAATTTATATTTGGATTTAAGATCGACACTTATTCTGTAATTTCTCTTTGGATTTAAGATGGACATTTATTCTGTAATTTCTCTTTGGATTTAAGATGGACATTTATTCTGTAATTTCTCTTTAGATTTAACATGGACATTTATTCTGTAATTCTTCTTTGGATTTAATATGAGCATTTATTCTGTAATTTTCTTTGGATTTAAGATCGACACTTATTCTATAATTTCTCTTTGGATTTAAGATGAACATTTATTCTGTAATTTCTTTTTGGATTTAAGATCGACACTTATTCTGTAATTTCTCTTTGGATTTAAGATGGATATTTATTCTGTAATTTCTCTTTGGATTTAAGACGGACATTTATTATGTAATTCTTCTTTGGATTTAATATGAGCATTTATTCTGTAATTTATATTTGGATTTAAGATCGACACTTATTCTGTAATTTCTCTTTGGATTTAAGATGGACATTTATTCTGTAATTTCTCTTTGGATTTAAGATGGACATTTATTCTGTAATTTCTCTTTGGATTTAAGACGGACATTTATTCTGTAATTTCTCTTTAGATTTAACATGGACATTTATTCTGTAATTCTTCTTTGGATTTAATATGAGCATTTATTCTGTAATTTTCTTTGGATTTAAGATCGACACTTATTCTATAATTTCTCTTTGGATTTAAGATGAACATTTATTCTGTAATTTCTTTTTGGATTTAAGATCGACACTTATTCTGTAATTTCTCTTTGGATTTAAGATGGATATTTATTCTGTAATTTCTCTTTGGATTTAAGACGGAGATTTATTCTGTAATTTCTCTTTGGATTTAAGATGGACATTTATCATGTAACTTCTCTTTGGATTTAAGATATACATTTATTCTGTAATTTCTCTTTGGATTTAAGATGAACATTTATCCTGTAACTTCTCTTTGGATTTAAGATATACATTTATTCTGTAATTTCTCTTTGGATTTGAAGTGTTGATATATTTGTTCCTTGGTGTTCAAGAAAGCTAGGCTCCTATTTTCTTAGGAATGGACATATCTGAAACCTAGAAAAAACTACTTGATCTACTTTATCGTATTCATACGTCAAGTCAAATGATCCGCAGCCGTTAACTTTGATAGTTATTATAAATACCAATAAAATAACAAGGATATTGTAATAGATAACGTTTCTAACATTTTTATTCAAGGTATTCAACGTGCACTTTCTGAACTTAAATTTAGAACAGACACCACACCCAATCCCCTTCCCGTAAATTCATCACTGTGGAAGAGGGGAAACCCTCCTTTTGCCGATATTAAACTTTTCAGCCATGCCGGGAATCGATCCCGAGAGAAGAATCGATATTAGTCTTCCATTACTAAAAATGGGTGAAGTATCGATAATTGTATTCCAATACTAGAAATCAGTGAAGTATCGAAGTGAAGTATCGATGTTTGTCTTCCAATGCTAGAAATAAGCGAAGTATCGATACTTGTATTCCAATACTAGAAATCAGTGAAGTATCGAAGTGAAGTATCGATGTTAGTCTTTCAATGCTATAAATAAGGGAAGTATCGATACTTGTATTCTAATAATAGAAATCAGTGAAGTATCGAAGAGAAGTATCGATGTTTGTCTTCCAATGCTAGAAATAAGTGAAGTATCGATACTTGTATTCCAATACTAGATCTCAGTGAAGTATCGATATTTGTATTCCAATACTAGGCCTCAGTGAAGTATCGATATTTGTCTTCCAATAATATAAATCAGTGAACTATCAATATTTATATTCCCATAAGAGAAATGAGTGAAGTATCGATACTTGTATTCCAATACTAGAAATGGGTAAAGAAAGTATCGATACTTTTATTTCGATAACCAATCGCTACCAATGAGATAAGAAGCAGGGAGTTAGAATCTAGAGTAAATACACGAACACTTGAATGAAAGGAGAATAAGGATATAATCAGTAACAACGCACCTTAATACACTCGTACGGGATTAGAAGCCGAACACTACAGTCACCGCAAGCCAGATATGACAGGATTTGACGTCTTTGAACGCGTGAACACCGAAATGGGTGACACATTTCAAGAGAGAGTATAGTTTCCCTCCTTATACATGATTTAGAGCCCCCTCGCAGAGGGTTTATATCTAATGTTACCGCGATGAGATATGACGCCTACCGGAAGTCGGATGACAGGAAGCAGGGTGTCGTAAACTAACACGGCTGCGGAAGGTCGTAAAGCTTTCTAAGGGCATAAGTTTTCATTTTAGGTTTACAACGTTTATTTCCCTTGTTAATTTATGAACCGAAAAAAAATGAGGGTTTGTTGTTGAAAACGTACAAACTTTTCTCGGAACTAAAAATTTCCCTACTCGTCACCTCGCACGTTCATTTGGCGTGAAGTTGAGAATCCATAGCAAGATTTACCTGCAACGGTGAGCATGAGGTCTAAAATGTCCTGTTCATAATGTAGTTTGGATTGTCAGTGACAGAAAGGTCCGGCTTTAAAATCTCAGACAGGTCTACTGAGTGTGGTTTTTCCCTAAGATATTTCCCACTCTCCCTCAACGCAAATGCGCGTGCACTTGCTCTGAATTCAACTTTAAAGATCCCTAACGCATTAGCTTAGTTAGTACTTATACGTATAGCCCGAATGGGTAGTAGCACATAGTTCACATAATAATAATAATAATAATAATAATAATAATAATAATAATAATAATTCATTTTCCTTCAATTGACTTTACTATAATGTTTGCCAACAGTCACATACCTATAACAGGCCAGCACTGAAAAGTATAATAATAATACGATAATATGTAATAATAATAATAATAATAATAATAATAATAACAACTAAACATTTACACAATATATAGAGCACTAGGAACTTGAAAGTTCATTGCCGCAATTACAAAAGTGCGTCACCTTTAACAATCTTGAGATAATTCTATCCAGTACACCTCATTACACCCTATATCTATCCTGATCTAGTTCTATCCAGTCCACCTCATTACACCCTATATCTATCCTGATCTAGTTCTATCCAGTCCACCTCATTACACCCTATCCCTAACTTGAGCTATTTATATCCAGTCCACCTCATTACACCCTATCCCTATCTTGAGCTAGCTCTATCCAGTATACCTCATTACACCCTATCCCAATCTTGAGCTAGTTCTATCCAGTCTACCTCATTACACCCTATCCCTATCTTGAGTTAGTTCTACCTAGTCCACCTCATTACAGCATATCCCTAACTTGAGCTAGTTCTATCCAGTCTACCTCATTACACAATATCCCTGTCTTGAGCTAGTTCTACCCAGTCCATCTCATTACACCATATCCTTAACTTGAGCTAGTTCTATCCAGTCTACCTCATTACACCCTATCCCTAACTTGAGCTAGTTCTATCCAGTCCACCTCATTACACCCTATCTATTTTAGCTCCATTCTAATGTTATTCTCTCATCTGCGGATAAGTCTTCCCAATGGTCTCTTCTCATTTGGTTGCCAGTCAATATTCTGATCATGGTTACAGATTCTATAATTCGAGATGCATATTCTGCCCTGGTAATTTGCGAGATTTGTTTACCTTATGATGAAAACGGTGTGTGTAACTCGTCATTATGTAACTTCCTCTACTCATAATAACTAAACAATTATTTAAGCAAGTAAATGGAGGTTAAAAAAACTATACAATGAAGAACCTTAGTTAAAAACAACCAATTACGCTATTTAAATAAAACTTGATTAATCGAATTGCACAGAACATAGAACTAAGAATATTAATGATTGATGTTCATTATAAAACTAGTACAGTGAACTTTCTTAAATGAGGAAGTAATAATCTCAATAAATCCAAGTAATTTTAATAAGTGAAATATTATTTGGTCAACATGAAAGGGAAAGTAGATTTTGTTGTCCAAAATAACCCAAAGTCCATACATCACTAATATAAATTGAGCTAACCATGTCATCATTTGCCAATTTATAAGTAAAAAATATGGGATTAGTTTCCCGGGTAAAAGATACAGATTTGATATTTGATTTATTATTAGATATTCCATTTTCAAGAGACCATGGTAAAATACCATTTATGTCGTTTTGTGAGTCTATATAATCTGTTACTGATTTGATGATTTGTAATAGTTTACATCATTAGCAAAGAGTAAATTATCAAATGAGCTTAAATATTTACCTATGTCATTAATAAACACATTAAAGAGAAGTGGACCTAGATTAGAACCGCCTGTTTTGTACATAGCTGCTAAACCAATTTACACACGAGTGAAATAGGCCAAAATCACAACGTTTCGAGAAAATACTACTATGTTGACGTAAGTCAAAAGCCTTTCTTTGGTCAAAATAATTACCACCAACCTGACATTGGGTAGAGAATTTAGGGGCAACATGTCCCAGAAATTATACTAACTTAGCGACAGTAGATTCATTTTTAACAAAGCCAATTTGAGTGTCTTTTAGTTTATAATTTAGGTGGTAGATATATTAGACGTTTAGGTTACATCACTCGTAGCCCAGCAGTGAAAAGATTACCCAGTACTAATGTACCACTGCCCAGGGGATGCTTGAATGTACTAATAGTAGGCTACATCCTTTCCTGGAGGCTCTTTCCATGTCCCGATGTGATGAGTTGATGGTGATAGTGAGTATCAGGGTGATAGAGAGTGTGTAGGTGATAGTGAATATGATGGCGATAGTGAGTATGAGGGTGATAGTAAGTATGATGGTGATAGTGAGTATGATGGTGATAGTGGGTATGAGGGTGATAGTGAGTATGAGGGTGATAGTGGGTATGATGGCGATAGTGAGTATGAGGGTGATAGTGAGTATGATGGTGATAGTGGGTATGATGGTGATAGTGGGTATGAGGGTGATAGTGAGTATGAGGGTGATAGTGAGTATGAGGGTGATAGTGAGAATGAGGGGGATAGTGAGTATGATGGTGATAGTGAGTATGAGAGTGTGAAACAAGTGGAAACACTTAAACCTAGCTTAAACCTAACTAGTCAATCCCTGGTGACCAATGGGGTAATTCCCCTTTAGTGAAAAATACCCAAGTTACCAGTGAGGAATCGAACCCGGGACCCTTAGGTTCGTAGCCAAATGCACTGACCATTACGCCAGGCGGTGAAAAGTATGATCATATGTTATTTTGTCGAATTTCTTAGAGACAGTATCTACGAGATAAATAGGTCCTTGTCTATAGATATTTTGTGTTTGCCCCTATATTTTAGAAATAGGTATGAAAACAGGTTGTTCCCAACTTAAGGGAAAAGTTTCATTTGGCGGGATAATGTTGGAAATATAAGCTAACAATAGACTTAGAATGTTGGCACCGCCTTTAACAATATAGCTTGGAGCTCCGTCTGTAAGGACACATCTAGATGAAATCAACTTTTTAATAGCATTAGCGACATCCACAGGTGTAATGTGGCATGAATACAAGGACACTATAGTTTCAATAACAGGGCAGAGCAAGACATGTAATCCGGGATTATACACGGGATGAAAGTAGGACCCAAACTTATTTAAAATTAAAGGATCTTGTAATAATGATGATAATAACAATAATAATAATAATTGAGAATATTATTATTATTATTAGCACAGCGTCTTACTACCCGTTCGGGTTATACGCACTTACGCTAATGTGTAATGGTAGGGTGATTGTGAGATGAAATGGAGGACCTACAGTTTAACGTGGAATCCGAACCACGGTGGAGGCCTGGCATTCCCCACATTCACAAGATGTCTTGTCAGAGGTGAAGGAAGGGTTTGGTAATCAGATAAATATTTGCCGGGAACGAGGATTGAACCCTGGCCGCCAGCACATAAGTCTGACACCTTACCCCTAGACCGCCAGGTCACCAATTGAGAATAGGTCTAATAATTATCAAAACGAGAAGGAAATATAAATAAATAAAATAAGTCTCCGTTAGAAGGGTCTATTCCGTTCGCTCGATAATTTTTAAGTATTAGCAATTAAAAAAACCCCACTTCCGTGGCTGCATGATCTAACGCGATACTCTCTCAATAGACTAGAAAGCTGATTGCTAATTACGGGAAGATCAAAGTTCGAATCTCTGTCGGATGTACTGAGGGTGATTTTTCCAAAATGGTTTTACACTCACCGCGAGTCGCAGATGGATATGGCACCTGATAGCTCGCGAAAATTTTGTTTGCTCATTTGTAGCCGATGATTTCCACACGTCCCTCACAGACCCAGTCTTCAATTATGAGTGAAGAATCACCCTGAGCACGTAACAAATCCTGGATAGCTCAGTGGTACAGTAGATCATTGGCGCGTTAAGTCAAAAAGTCGCGGATTCAATTCCCGTCTTCAGGTGTTATTTTTCAACTAATTTAATTAATTTACAAATGTCCAAACCCCCAAAAATGTATTTATTTACGTTATAAAAAATATGAATAGGACCGCATTGATTGTCGATTCATCAAAAGGTCCGTGGACCACACAGACCTGGCCGAAGTTATGACATTCATGAACCTTACTAAAGCCCTTTATTATAAGCCACGCCATAGTGAAACAAAGGAAGGTAAGCCTTGCTAACTTTCAGGGTGAACAAAGGTTACATTATTATTGGTTAATTTTGTTTTCGAGATGTGTTCTAAAATATAAAACAAAAATGAATATCAAAATTATAAACTCTAGTAATATTAAAATGTTGTTACGATAGTGTTTTAGTTCAGAAAAAAAAAGAAGAAAGTTTTAGATGGTTTTCTTAACTAAAACGCATGCTTTAAACTCCTCGTGAAATACTGACTATATTATCTAATAATTGTTTTTATTTACGGAAAAATAATAATTACGTAGTCTGTTTTTCTCTCATTTTCATTATGTTGGTAGAAAGACGTCAAGAACCATAAGTCGTAGTTAAATATATATATACCCGAGAAGGTAGAACGGTTAGGTGAACAAAATTAAAACCAACTGACGGAAGAAACTTTTAATGAAAACAGTTCTAAACTTAGCAGTTTGTTTTTCTTTTCTGGGAAGTTATGGGAAAGAGCGGCCAGGGAAAATTTCCCTGAATCTCGCTCGAAAAGTGCGGGACCGTAACACCCGTAACAATCCCCCTGCCACCACCCCCACCCCCTCCATACGGTCCATTCCCTTTGGGGGTTGTTAATAAGAAATACATTGAAGTAGCCGGCTTTACAATGAGAGCTCTGAAAGGAACATAAAGCCTAACAAAGTATCCATCCTTCCTTTAACCTCGTCATTTAAACTATTCAACTCTTTACAGCACGATTGTATTTTTTCTCACCGTTCAAGTTAATTTTAAATTGTCTTTACTCGTACTTGATTGCATTAGGAATAAACTTTCAATCACCTAAAGAAGTTGTAGAGGCTTACATTTTGGTAAAGGTATTGTGTTTGTCTTTATAATACCGTGAAATCTGAATAAGACACGGGTTGGCTTGTTTTTTTTTAAGAAGCGGACCATAAACTCCGCGAGCTAAGATTACTTTTATTTTTACGAATTTTTAAATAAAAAATTAAAATATAACATAAATAAAATATGGAGAAATTTGAGAAAAAAGTGTAATAATCCTGTTTTAAACAACCTTTAACTATATAACACATGAATCAAATGTGGCCCAGTTTTGTTTTATTAATATGTAAAGATTACCCAGTATGTTGGTATTAAACGTACCACATATGTCTAAGGTGGTACACTAAAGGCTGGATAAATATTAATCTGGTCGATAAATATTTTTATCTGGTCGATAATTTAAAAGTGCGTCTTATGACTGCCAAACAGCATTTATTAGTCAGATAAAATTTATTTATCATATTTTTATCGGAAGCATTTATCTGAAAGTTAAAATGAACGTTACCATAGTGACGCGTTGTTTTCATGAGGTTTCGCCTATCAGAATCTGTTTTTTAGGTTAAAATCTAGGTTCACATTTTCAGTAGGCACAGGCTCTAATTATTTATAAAGTTAGAACATTTATTTACCACTTTTTATGAAAACTGACAAGCTATTTGTAGAGTTATAGTTGTATAAGAACAAATTATTTAGATATGAGTACAATAAATGAAATTTTGTAAACGTTCTACCAAACTATTGATCAAGTTTTGGCAGACACCGAAATTAGTACTTTCAAGAGAACTTAGTTTCTGCACCCACGTGACGCCATCTGTTATCTCGCACTCGTTTAGCCGCCATTATTTAACAAATGTTGAGCGTTGTCGCCACTTGCTAGGTTGTCCCGGCAGTAGCAAGGCTTACACGCATGCGCGCACCAGTAAAAAAACAGTACCAACCTTGCGTTTTCTGCATAAACATATATTTATCCTACAGATAGCTATCCGGCAGATAAATTCAGTTCATAATATGTGTAATATATTAAAGTGGCTGATAACCTTTATCTGGTCGCTAACTTTAACTTACCGATAGCAATATTTACCCAGTAGTCATAAGACCGGTCCTTAGTATGTGACTATACAATGTACAGGAAAGTTAATTTAAGTTTAGCGCCCACAAAGACGACACACGTTCTGTTTACGGGGGCACTCAAGAGAGACCTGATGATAAAGATTAATAGACAAACAATTAGACGTAGTAGATGCACCAGATATCTTGGCGTTACGTTAGACGAGAAGCGTGGTTTCATGACGCACACGGGAAACATTAGCGGAAGAGCCAATTACTGGGTGGTGTGTCTGTTCTAGATTTAAGTTAATTAATAATTAATGTGCTGATATAATCAAAAAGAGCACGTTTAACACCTCAAATTATTAAAAATGAATTTTTATCTTGAGAAGTGTAATAATGCGTATAACCCGAACGGGTAGTAAGACGCGGTGCTAATAATAATAATAATAATAATAATAATAATAATAATAATAAAGTGTAATAATCTCAAAGGAAACATGGAATCTTTAAGAAAAAATAATGTGCTCCATGCACTTCAAACTTATCATCAGTAATGCTTCTTATTTAATTAATTATAGTTCATGAAGTTATAATGATTCCGGATTTTATGCTGATAATGCGGATGTGGATGATATGGATGTGGACATGTGTATGTCTTACAGTTGGGCAGCAATTATAACGATACCGTTTTTTTTATGATGATTGCGATACGTGAATGCTTTACTGCGCACTTGTTATCATTCGGCTATGATGATTTGATTTTACGTGCATTTCTTACTGTGGGATTATTTATTGGTTTATTTTTGAGATTAGTAGAGATTTAACATCGTACAAGATTTATTTTGTTTATTCAACGTTCATATTTATAAAATTTACATTAAAATTACAGTTTTTTTGTTTATTTATCAACTGACGCAGCTCTAGTGCTGCTAAAAATTGAGATTTTTTTCTCTGGACTACTATAATAATTCTGTGTGATATTATGTTTTATGTTGATTACTATACGTACAAGCTTCTTATATATGACCTACCCCTTGCTTCTTGAACCCCTTGTCACCAGTGTTAAAACTAACTAATAGGAAAACTCCTGGCAACCTCATGTTGCGAAGGCTACCTTCCCATTGGGTAAAGACAGCCAGCACATCACCTGATTTTCAAATATAACGGAGTTTTTTTTAAAGAAAGAAAGTTTAAAACTGTATTATATTGAAATTACTCCTGAAAACGCCTGATTTTCCATGGATGACGTATTAAAAGAAAACTTTACATATAGTTCTTTAAAGAAAATACAATTCATCCATGTCTTTTTGAATAAATTAGAGGAGTTCAAAATAGTATAATTACAATAAAAAACAACAACCTAGATTAATAATAGTTAAGCTAAGCACTTCGGGCACAGCGTATCAAGAGAAGATTTGACGACTGTTAAAATGTGGGGGCAGTAATCGATGACCCACTTTGGTGGACACATGATCTAAGGCACTACTCTTGCAGTAGACTATACTGTAAATGACGGGGAGATCGAGGTTCGAATCTCGGTCGGGTGTACTGAGGTATTTTTTTTTATCAAAACGGTTTTCCACTCTTCCTCCATGCAAATACGGACACACTCCATCTAAATATAGCCTTCCTAATATAATAAAAAGCACTAGCGTAATTAGTACATAAGCGTTTAATACGAACCGGTAGAAAGACGCGATGCTAAAGAAAAAGAAGTAAGCGACGATTAGCGAGGCTACACATTTTGGGACGTGACAAACCCCCCTCCCCTACCTCCCAGCTCGTGGTACAGAAATGGTACCTAACGAGAAGAACGTTATCACGATTAATGTTAACCAAACAAGTGCTGTATCGTGATCCAAAAACTAAATAAACGTTTAAATCCGAAACGTGTGATGACATCTAAAGACTGATTTTTAATGTAATTGCGAACGATTATAGCCAATACCATTACAATACAACTTGACAAGAGCCAATTTACGATCCCACTGTGGCATAACTTGGCACGAAAAGAATATTGCCTCTGATTTGGCCTCAATGGCGTTGTTTCACTTATTACACATTTATCTTGTGCCAAAAATAAAAGAAATGTTTGACTTGTTAATTGATTTTCATTTAAAATCCCCTAAAACTGCAGAAATGATTATCTTGTCTCCCAGTTTCATGGGGCGCTCAGTTCGGTTTGTATTTTTTTTTTCAAACGAATCCGTTCAATGTAAGTGTTAATAATCAACGGTTTTTTTTTCACACCACATTTAATACCCGTTAATTATACAGGAATAGATTAATTTACAATAGTAGAATAAGGAAGAGGAGGGTAGACAGTTTAAAATAAATGCACCCAACAAGTTAATTATAACTTCTCTTAAAATTTTAGGTTACCTGGCGGTCTAGGGGTAAGGTGTCTGACTTCTGTGCTGGCAGCCGGGGTTCAATCCTCGGTCCTGGCATAGATTTATCTGATTACCACACCTTTCCTTCACCTCTGACAAGACATCTTGTGAATGTGGGGAATGCCAGGCCTTCACCGTGGTTTGGATCCCGCGTTAAACTGTAGGTCCTCCATTTCATCTCACAATCACCCTACCATTACACATTAGCGTAAGTGCGTATAACCCGAACGGGTAGTAAGACGTGGTGCTAATACTACTACTACTAATAATAATCTTAAAATTTATACCCCCAAAGATTTTAATGCATACATTTACATATTGTAATACTCTACATCTAAAATAAATTAAATAAACTACATACAAAATAATTTATTGAATAGTAATTTTTTAAGGAGAAATATATAAATGTACAAATATTCATTTTTATATTCCTCCTATTACATAAATAAATATATATGTATAATAGGGATAAGAGCGTACTTTAATAAACGTGGTAATGAATTTTTGAGTTCCTAATAATGTTATAGAGTTAGTACATAATATATAGATTTAATTGTTTTAATACCACTAGTCTAGGAGAAATATACGTTCATTTGTGTGGAAAGAAAATTAAAAAACCTCAATGTAGAGCATTTGTGCTAAATCACACCCAATAAAGACGGTCGTGATTTGAGCCTCCACCTTCCTGTCAACGTCGAACCAAGTCTATTGTGACTCCATATCCTTAGACCGCATGGCCATTTCTGCAGGTACTTACTTGGTTTAGATTTGACAATGTAATTGGTAAAATATTTTAAGAAAGCTTGTTCAGTCTAATTTTCTCAGTAATAACCTTGTATGAGAGCTAGAAAAGTTACTAGTTATAATTTAACGTATTCATACGTCAAGTAATGTAATTTGTTGCCCTCACTTTAATAAATATCTATAAATAACGATAAAAAAAATAGATTGTTTTGTCGACTTCAACAACACATGTTTTGTATTTTCTAAAAGTTTTTTCCTATCAAAATCTTTTTCCAGATAAAAATAATTTAAAAAAATAAAGCGAACATCTAAGGCAAGAATTAGTGCCGATTCTAAACTAACTTTAAATTTAAAGCGTTACTGTTTCAAATCCATATGAAATTTAATCTTCCCGCTTTCCTCAAACCAAAAAATTATAACCGAGCAAAGAAATAACAAACCACCAGCTGTGGTTCGAAGGAACCGGACTCCACCAACGCCCCTGGCGGTATTTCGTCCAACCTCTGCAAGTAGATGTGCGGAATTAAAAACCCCGCCAAAAATTACGAGTCGGTTAAAGGGCGGATGATAGAGGAAAGTTAGGGATTGGGGCGGCTAGTATTTTGAGGGGCGATGGGTGTGTGGTCTCAGGTAAGCTCACCACCAAAATTTTAAAGCCTCGCACTCGCAGATACAAAAACCAATTCCAACACCCACACTTTAACCCTTAAAGGAGGAATTAATGCTTTACTTGGCCACTTTAATAAGTGTTTTTTTATTATTATTAATATTTTACCGTTTTTAAATCATTAATTTATCAGCCATCCAAATAGAACAAAGAACATTTCGTAATCAATCCTGGCGAGGAAGAATTATTAGACCTTGACTCCTTAAGTCAGAGTGGTCCAATGTTTTTTTTATCTGAAGGGCTAAACTTGACTATCAGTTTGCATCATGAGCTGAAGATATAGTTATTAATCCCATCAACTTAATATAGGCCTACAAACAAAACCTGATAAGCAATTGTATTCAATTAAAATACAAATTGTTAACTATTTTTGATTAGTAGAATCTTTCAAATTTTACTGAAAAAATTAATAAGAAAAAAATCATAAACCTCCCAAAATTGTATCACACACATACTTTCACAAAAAAAACTTAGGATTATAAATATATTATATTTATACATATTTTTATGAATCAAATAAATGCATAGTAAAATGAAATCATGACTTTTTAAAATAAATAATTTGATTTGAATCATTTGATATTTCACAACTGCCACACAGTATTTCTCCTTAATTTTCCTTCATCCTGCTGTGAGGTCAACATTTTCAGCGAGATTGGGCTGCATTCGGCCCGTGAGCCACCAGTTGGAAAACACAAACTTAAATCATAGTAATGGACGATAACAGGACTAAGAGGTAGGAATTAACTTTATCCCACTGTGCCTTACTTAATTTATGTTATTGGGAACTTTATAAAGTTCATTGCCGCACTTACAAAAGTATGCCACCTAGTCCATCCTCTCTGTACCTTACTCTACAGTAGCCCTATGGCTTCTTTGGTGCTGTGTGACAGCTCACAGCTGACAGCTTTGAAAAGTTACCAGACCAAATTATGTATACCTACGCCGGACCAGATGATCTGCAAAAACATGTGTTTAGCAGCTGTCACTTCTGACGGCCAAAATTTAGGTATATAACTAAATGTAGACTGTCAGAAGTCAGCTGTAGCTGTCAGTCAGCACCAAAGAAGCAATGGGGCTACTGTATAATATCTTCCCTTCACTGAAATAAAAATATTACATAATATGATTAATTGATTATTATAATTTTAGCTCTAATCAGGTACACGGTAAACACATTATTGTCTCTTGTCAATTTATAATTATGGCACACAGTGGATGACGACAAAATACAATTTTAACTGTCATTATACTCCGTCCTATTAGCATAATTTATTACTTTATGCATACTGTGAAGCTCACTATTCACTTTTATTTATTCATTGCTTTGAAATCTTAATTAGCTTATTTATTACGAATGGTTGTTTTGCCTTCTGGAGAAACGACGCTAAGAAGTAATACTTTTAAAGACAAGTATCTAAGACATAAACATTAAGATTAAAATAATATTTTTTTGTTGTCTTGACTTAAGAAGACAATATTAATAAATTAAAATACAATGAAAATAAAAGGATATGATAATATTATTATTATTAGTAAAAACACAACATATAAATTAATTACAATGACTTTAAATGCGTGTACTATTATTTAAATGCCTACATGAAAATTTAGCCTTAAAATTACGTCAGTATGGGCAGCTGGATTTATTGCTAGGCTACCCGCTCCGATCTTCGGTCTCTCTTTTAACATGAGATCTAGGTGACCTGGCGGTCTAGGGGTAAGGTGTCAGACTTCTATGCTGGCGGCCAGGGTTCAATCCTCGGTCCCGGCACAGATTTATCTGATTACCAAACCCTTCCTTCACCTCTGACAAGACATCTTGTGAATGTGGGGAATGCAAGGCCTCCACCGTGGTTCGGATTCCACGTTAAACTGTAGGTCCTTCATTTCATCTCACAATCACGCTACCATTACACATTAGCGTAAGTGCGTATAACCCGAACGGGTAGTAAGACGCGGTGCTAATAATAATAATAACAACAACAACAACAACATGAGATCTACGCACGCGCTCTTGCCGAACTGTTCATATGTGATCCCTGTCCAGCATATGTTCGTATCAAAACCCAGTTCGTTGTTATAACGAGAAGATAGGAGTCGCAACAAAACAATAATGACAATAAAATAAATAAATGACATTCGTGTTTGTACAAATTGAATGAGAGGGATTTCAAAACAGATGCATATACTGCAACTGAAAGGAAAACTTATTACTGCTTGTCAGTGGCTGCTCGTGTGTAGGCACTGCGGAATTGCAGCTCCCCCTATTTCCACTTGATATTATCGATAACATTTAATATAATGAGTCCTTTTTTCTTTAATTCTTTCTTTATTTTTGTAGTACAATACATATTCCTTAAGTTTAGCCATCCCCCAGTTTATGAAAAAGATACAAAAATCTTTGTATGGAATTGTGCGCTTCACAGTGCCAACGACGAGGTGTTTGACTGTTGTGCGCATGCGCACAAAAGAGGGTGTGGGGAGGAAGGCCGGACTGCCAGGTAGAGAAAGAGCACTGTTGCTCTCGCAGTGCCGGCTCTGGCGTTAGGGTGGAAGAAAGTTTTTTTTACTCAGCGTGTGTTGTGCTTAAAAACCGTGTACCATCTTCTTGAATGTGATAAGTGTAGAATTAAATTACTATTCTGCTTCCAACTATTCTATTTGATTCATTTTTTTCGGTTCTTTTATTTAAAAGAAAGACTAAATGCGCTTGCAGTACTTTCAATGGAGAAAAATTTCCTCAATTGTCATCCAGAGATCAAGGAGAAAATTATTGAACTTTTTGCGCAAATTAAAACAAGAAGAATGGATTTAATTTTTAAATTAATAGATCNTATATATCCTTTTACACAATTTTAAAACAAAGGTTAACATTTTTCTGGAGCAGCACCCCCACTAATTTTAGCTACGAGCCGCCATTGCTGTGAGAAATGTACGATGTACACGAACATTCACAGGTAAATGTTTAATTTAAACAACCCGACAACACAAGTGGATAGGTACCACGGTTAGTGCTCGTAGATTATATACATACGGTACATTTATTCATGCACGCAAGTGAATTAAAATTACTATAAATATTAATTTCAAATTCAAAACTAAAAACCACGTTTTAAATTGATCTTAATCATTTAAATAAATAATAAAATGCTCGACCGACCAATCAATCATATTATATATTTTACATTATTCTCTTCAAAACCAAGTTGTTATATTTTTGTTTGCTCAATTTTAAAATATTTAATAAGTCTCTTAAAGCAATCAACCACAATAAAATTCGCTATTTTTATTAACCACATTCTGGAGTTAATAATAATTTGAACGATTTTCAACTGGAACGATCTAGACCCACTTAAACACCTGTACTGCGAAACTATATTTTGAGCCGAAATTTATGGCGTAAATAAAACTTGATGATTACACTAAAAACAGTAGAAAGAGTAATTCAGAAGTCGTAAAACTGAGGCAGATGAGAGGAAGGGCAAATATTTTATAACGAGGTTAAAGAGATTAAGTTACCTTTCGGTATTTTTGGGCTTCATGCACACACAAATACCGGTGCATTCGAAAACCACGTAGAAATTCTCGTTACGTGGGGTGTGCGCCATATTTCACGGTGTCTACCCCCCCCCCTTCGCTGCCCCCCTTTCCTTAATAATGGTCCGGGACTTGGTTTTTTAGGGTGGTAAAAGAGGTGGGGGGGGGGGCATGGAGTCCCCTTGTAAGGAAATTAAATGGATTTGTGAGGGAGTTTCATCTCACCTTGTGCTACGGAGGATGTAAACTTAATCTGGAAATGTTTGTAAGTTCTCTTCTTCCTACAAACCATTCTCTTAAAACAAGTAGCTTTTGATTGCGTCATTCGTCACCATTTATCTCAAAGGGTAAGAGGGGGAGGGGTGTTCCATATATGACATTACAAGATTTATGTAACTCTGCTTATACCCTTGTGGTTAGTGGTTAGAGTGTCTGACTGCAAGTCTAGGGTTCCATATTCAGCCTCTTAGAAGATATCTAGTTTCGTAGAAAAGTGTTGCGAATTGACTTCAATTGTCCGATAGAAATAACTCTGTCTTCTGTGAGGCTTAGAATGTAGACTCTTAATGCCTAAATTTACCAATGTATTAATAACAATATGATCTCTTTTACATACAAAAATGGTAGATATTCACTTATTTAAAAAAGTTTTTTCATTTATTAAAATGCAGCTTAATCTACATTTTAATAAAATACTTTTGATAAATATTTGGTTTTTGAAACGACAAAAAAAATTATTAAAAAATAGATGTTAGTATAATATTCCGGCTTAGCCTATAAACTTCGCCATGGAAGTATGATTATTTTATCAGTATAAAGATATTAAAAACGAAAGCTCTACTAATACCAAATTTTCTTCTTCTAATATAATATGATATAGATTTTTTTTATTGGGGCACTTCGACTTTTAAAAACATTACTAAATAAATACTTTCATTGTTATATATTTGAAAATACTACTTAAATTTCAACTTTAGTTTACAAATTATTTAATAAAATCCACGTACAAAATTGTATCTCTGGTTTGGAGAGACGTAGGCCTGACCTCGCTTTTGAGGTCAGAATAAAATTGCCGTGTTAGTAAAGTCTAAATAAAAAATATAAATATTTTTAATTTAATGGCCAAAGCTTAGTCTAATACAATATAGTGCCGAGGAGTTTGTTTTTTGATTATAATTGATAATGAAAAATACTTTACAAGTCTTGTTCGTTCATTTACAAACAAATTTAATATTTCTAATTTATGTTTTGATACTTTTCCTCAAAATCAAATTTTAAAATAAGTAACGTTTAATATAAATACAATATGGTCTGAGTGTAATCTAATTTGTTTGGTGTCCGGAAAAATTTAGCTTTGGTTCGAATCTTGAATTTTGGAGCAATTAGTTGAATATTAAAATTAATCCCTGCCATTTAAATTGTGGATAATAAAATTGGACATTAAAAAGTGTTGTATGCCGAATTATGTTTAGAGTCATCTATAAACCACGTAACGCAGAATAAATATGAAATAAGGAATATTACTAATTACTCTATGGTATAAAATATTATTCAATACATTACAAAACTATTATTTTAGTCACGTAAACAAAACAAAGGATTTTAAATTAATTAAATGTAACTTTTACTATATGGTGTGCAAAATATAGGAATCACTGTTTAAAAAATTGGCGATTGAAGTTTTTTTCCTAGCTTTGATTCTCTTCATTGAACGACGTCATGCCAGCCTATTAATACGATGACATAAATAGCACGTTGGTTATATATTATGTCGGATGAAACGGAATGTCGGATAGTCTAAGGTAGGATAATTGAGAATACACTGTATCTACCAGCAAATAAAAATACACAGGTTAGCTATATGAATAAGAAATCTAGTAGCTTGAATAAACCTGTTAATGTAGTGAATTATTTCATTCTGTCCAAACAGAGTTAAAACTATCATATTCTGCCTTAATCCTTTCCTACACATATCCCTTCATTTCTATTTTGTCTTGGGCCCTTTCCTACACATAACCTTTCAGTTCTATTCTGTCTTGGGCCCTTTCCGACACATATTCTTTCAGTTCTATTCTGTCTTGGGCCCTTTCCGACACATATTCTTTCAGTTCTATTCTGTCTTGGGCCCTTTCATACACATATTCTTTCAATTCTATTCTGTCTTGGGCCCTTTCCGACACATATTCTTTCAGTTCTATTCTGTCTTGGGCCCTTTCATACACATATTCTTTCAATTCTATTCTGTCTTGGGCGCTTTCCTAAACATATCCTTTCAGTTCTATTCTGTCCTGGGCCCTTTCCTAAACATATCCTTTCAGTTCTATTCTGTCTTGGGCCCTTTCCTACACATAACCTTTCAGTTCTATTCTGTCTTGGGCCCTTTCATACACATATCCTTTCAATTCTATTCTGTCTTGGGCGCTTTCCTAAACATATCCTTTCAGTTCTATTCTGTCTTGGGCGCTTTCCTAAACATATTCTTTCAATTCTATTCTGTCTTGGGCCCTTTCCGACACACATTCTTTCAGTTCTATACTGTCCTGGGCCCATTCCTAAACATATCCTTTCAGTTCTATTCTGTCTTGGGCCCTTTCCTAAACATATTCTTTCAGTTCTATTCCGTCCTGGGCCCTTTCCTAAACATATCCTTTCAGTTCTATTCTGTCTTGGGCCCTTTCCTAAACATATCCTTTCAGTTCTATTACTGTTTTGGGCCCTTTCCTAGACATATCCTTTCAGTTCTATTCTGTCTTGGGCCTTTCCTAAACATATCCTTTCAGTTCTATTCTGTCTTGGGCCTTTCCTACACATATCCTTTCAGTTCTATTTGGACCTACTTATTTGTTTTCATGGTCTAAGCCAAAGCATCTCTCTCGAAATAGTCTTAAACGCTGATAACAGGAGTCCAAGGTTCTAATCCAGGTCGGGTGTACTGAGGGTGATTTTTCATAAATGGTTTTCCACTCATCCTCCACGTTGATAAGGGGACACTACCTCTTAAATTCAACTATCCTTATCCCTAACACACTAGCGTAATTAGTAGGCCTCTTGGTAGGAAAGAATACCTAAACTGTTTTTTTTCTACCAAAATCCTACAATATATATACAGGGTGGGATGGTAACAATTAGACAATCTATGTTGAGGAGGTGACCTGGCGGTCTAGGGGTAAGGTGTCAGACTTCTGTGCTGGCGGTCGGGGTTCAATCCTTGGTCCCGACACAGATTTATCTGATTACCAAACCCTTCCTTCACCTCTGACAAGACATCTTGTGAATGAGGCCTCCACCGTGGTTCGGATTCCACGTTAAACTGTAGGTCCTTCATTTCATCTCACAATCACCCTACCATTACACATTTGCTTAAGAGCGTATAACCCGTACGGGTAGTAAGACGCGGTGCTAATAATAATATGCTGAGGAAAGTGATGGACAACGTGCTGAGGTTTGTCTGACGTCCGGTGGAGCTCATATGAGTGATATTATCTTCAAAAAGTGAAAAATAAAATTATTTTGGTTTTACTTATCCAGTGAATATTTACTTTTCAATTACATTTTTATTTTCCAAGTTACTAATCGTATAACTCTTTCGGTCCTACCCTGTATAATTCTGGCAGGTCTTTCATACCACCATAATTACCATAAACAGGATACATATAAGTGTTGGCCATAACACTGAACGAATAGGAAGACGCGATGCCAAAAAAATAAATATTGGGTGACTAAGCCATTTACTATAAATTACATTTTTACAGTAGATTCCATTTTTAAAAATCTCTTACACACGTTTACCGGGCTGGTATCTATTATATTTTGAACAGATGAAATTAAATGAACCTTCCATAACGCCTTTATTAAAACATCAAACGAGCAACGAATGTAGGCGGCCTTGTTTGCAGTAATGCAAACTGCCTAAAGCTTAACGTTGGCCTTAGTGTCTCCATGCACAACTGTTTTTAGTAACTTTTCAATCGTAAGCGAATTACGAAATCACCGTCAACCAACTAGAGTAGGCCTATCATTATTTTATTTTTAAATATTAATCAGCATTAAAAAGCAAACTAGTTTATGATAAAATTATATCTTCTTTATATTTATTTTTATTCGCTTCTACTTATTTGATATTAGCATTTCATGGCGACATGTTGTGGTGCCACATATAGATGTTACATATATTCCATTTACGGTTGGAATTACTCTCTGAAAGGTCTTTTTTCTTACCAATATCCTACTGTATAGTAGATTTCTGGTAGGGGAAAAGGCCTTTCAGAAAACAATTCCTACGGTGAAAGGACTTAGTCTTCAGGTCTGAGGAAAACCAATGTAGCTTATTTATGATAAATATGATATTATTTTAAATACACACTAGCCTATCTGTCCCTCCGCCCCTTTCATGGGCCCAATCTTTCAGGATATGTTGCGGGCGAAGATAAGGGGGGGGGGGGGG
>CABFOW010001951.1:51562-86954 GCA_902141385.1 Timema californicum
GGGGGGGGGGGGAGAGGAAATCCCCTAAGTGAGGTCATAGGTGGAAGACCAGGGAAAGCATTATCAAGACTTTAGGGTCGGAAGAAGGGAAGGAAGGAATGGAAAGTGGGAACAAGAGTTTGGGCGGTTTAATGTGGAAATACCCCCCTTCACCCCCATACACCCCCCCAAACACGTCATTATAGCTGAGTGATAGAGGAGACCACGTACTAGTTCAGATGACCACGTTCCCATCCCACACAAGATAGTGCCTAAAAGGTTTTATTATCCAAATATCATCATTATTGGCTCTTGGTCTACGTCTATTTGATGTGTAACTGCACCGGTGGTCACGCAGCCTTAGGCGTTACACTTGTATTGCTCAAGGCCGCCATTTATGGAGAGGACTAGGCTATAATCCTGGCTATATACACTAAAGGTTGGCTTTCTACACCATATTTTCACATCCCTACTCAAAGATAATGTCGGTGCGTTCTCTATAATCTACCCTCCTCATTTCATATTTAATAGCTCTTGTGCTAAATTTTGGTTTTAGTCTATTTTTGTGTGTAGATCTCGGAAATGTGAATAAAAATTTCACATCACGTCACGGTTTTTGTATATATAGGTCTTTGTGCCTACTCATGGTGCGTGTATCTTACTACCCATCTTGGTGGCGTAAGTTAGTTAACGCGCTAGTTTCATGTTGAGCTATAATGCTGAGGATGGGGAGATTGAGGTTCAAATCTCTGTCGTGTGAACTGGAGGTAGGTTTTCCTTAAATGTTTTTCCACTTTCCCTCAACGCAAATGCTGGTTCACTTCCTCCAAATCCAACCTTCCCAATTCCTAATCTATTAGAGTAATTAGTACTTAAGCGTACAACCTGAACGAATAGTAAGACGTGGTGCTAAATAAGTAAATAAATGTATCTTACTATATTCTATTGAAGGGGATATGATCCCGAACTGACGTATGAACTACTGTATGGATATTGAATGCAAACATAATAAGTAACTTATAAAAAAACATGTAAATGATTAGATATTCTGAAAATTGACACCTGGACACGGGAATCGAAACCGGGACCTTTGACTTAGTACGCCAATGCTATAACCACTGAGCTATCCAGGAATCGACCCATTCTTAAGGTCATTCTTCACTCATATTTTAAGGCAGAGTACTGTGATGGACATGCGGAAATTGTCGTCTACAAACAAGTGATTTTATTAAGATCCCAAGCTATCAGATGATGCAGCCACCTTCAACCCGGTAGTTGGCTTATTGCGGCCACTTGTACAATTATTATAACTGTAAGTGATTGCATATTTAAGAATCAAATAGCCGAAGCTATTATTTATGCTTAAATATGCAATCCCTTACAGTTATAATAATTGTACAAGTGTCGGCAATAAGCCAACTACCGGTTTGAAGGTGGCTGCGTCATCTGATAGCTTGGGATCTTAATAAAATCACACATTTGTAGACGACAATTTCCGCATGTCCATCACAGACTCTGCCTTAAAATATGAGTGAAGAATGACCTTAAGAATGGGTCGATTCCTGGATAGCTCAGTGGTTATAGCATTGGCGTAATAAGTCAAAGGTCCCGGTTTCGATTCCCGTGTCTAGGTGTCAATTTTCAGAATAGCTAATCATTTATATGTTTTTTTATAAGTTACTTATTATGTTTGCATTCAATAACCATACAGTAGTTCATACGACATAATCCTTATGGGTGACGCATATTTATTAATGCATCAAAATGAATTTTGAAAGCAGTTCTGCTGCATAATGGAAATAAATATATATCATCGCCGCTAATTCATGCCACTGACTTGAAAGAAACATTAGAAAGTACGTTGAAGATTTTTAGTGCAGTAAAATACCAGGACTACTCTTGTAACGTCTGTGGTGAGGTTAAGATTATTGGAATGCTTACAGGTTCACAGGGAGGTTTCACAAAATACTGCTATTTTTTAATGTTTGTGGGACATTCAAACAACAGAAAATAAATATACTGTGCCATAATGGGAAAAAATGAAGCGAATATTTACTCGGAAGAAGTAATGTAAATATGTTCTACTGGTTTAACCAGAAATTGTTCTTACACCTTTACATCTAATGCCTGGTTTAGTGAAGAATTTGGTTAAGGTATTAGATAAAATACTAGCAGAAGTTTGTTCTCAATATAACATATGTTAAACAGAGAGAAATAATTTTCATTGGTCACTAAATAAGTACACTTCTCAAAGATGATGTATTTGATACCAAGCTTCAGGATAGTGGATTGATGGCTTGGCTTTCGTTAAAGCAGTTATTCACGGATTTATTGGAAACAGAAAAGAAGAAAATTATGAATCTTTGGTGTCAACAATGCCAAAACGATATGGTTTTTCAAATGTCTTTAAAAATAAATTTTATACATTCACATCTGGGTTTTTTCCCCCTGCTAATTTGGGAGCTGAGCGTGACGAGCAAGGTGGAAATATTTCATCACAACATATCCATGACGGAAAAGATTTATCAAGTTCGCTGGGAAACGGTCATGATGGGAGATAAATGTCAGTTTCTTAAGAGGAATTCAAAACGCACTATTAGAAAAAAAAAATATCCGTGGAAATAATTTTGAATAGTACAGAATACACACATTACCTTGAATGATAATATAAATTAATATAATTGTGGTATTATAATATGAAAACATAAATATGAAGCTTGCATATTATAGTTATGTTATTAAAAATTGGCAATTCATTGAAATTTTAAATTTGAGTATATCTTTTGATGTAGACGGGATACAGAACAATTACTGTAATTTTTGAAATCAGCGCATCAATTTCCTTTAGATTATAATTATTATTATTAGCACCACGTCTTACTACACGTTCGGGTTATACGCACTTACGCTAATGTGTAATGGTAGGGTGATTGTGATATGAAATGGAGGACCTACAGTTTAACGTGGAATCCGAACCACGGTGGAGGCCTGGCATTCCTCCCATGTCTTGCCAGAGGTGAAGGAAGGGTTTGGTAATCAGATAAATCTGTGCCGGGACCGAGGATTGAACCCCGGTCGCCAGCACAGAAGTCAGACACCTTACCCCTAGACCGCCAGGTCACCACAATTTCCTTTAGAATCATCCACGTATATCTCATAGATATATTTTCCTTTTGTTGGATAGTGTAATCATACCTAGTAAAACACATTTAATACACACATTAAAAAAACTAAAACATGGTTCTAAGGACTGCCGATGACGGGGAAGTTGGGGTTAGAATCCCTGACAGGTGTTCCCAGGGTGGTTTTTAGTAAATGGTTTTACACTCACTCTCCCCATGCACATGTGGGTATACTTCTTATAACACATTAGCGTAACTAGTAAATTTGCGTATAGACCAAATGGGTAGTAAAACACGGCGCTAAAATAATAATAATTTAACCCGCATCGTAGGAAACACGATTTCATTGTCAAGGTTGGGTTTTGAATCGCGGACAGAAGGCCAAAGGTTGTTCCCCCCTCCCCCCAAATCTCCCTAAATGCAAGGGTGGGTACTTTTTTTCTAAACTAATCTGCGTCCTCTTTATCTCCTTAGAGTAATTAAATACTTATAATCCGGACGGTCAACAAAATAAAAGTAAATATAATTATTTATTGCTAAGGAAACACACAAAAAAGATAATAAATTGTAAAGAAACAGACATTGATAAAATGATCTCTGAGTAGTTTGTTTTCAACTGTCAAATTTGACACCGTCTGTCAAAAGTGATAGCTGAGAAAAAAGTGATTTGACTTATTAATACCTTAGATTGTAATTAGTATTTTTTTTTAAACTTTCAGATAACATTATTTCAATGGCGACCCTACTTTATAGTTTGTAGTCTATATTCTGATGTCCTTGAAATAAGAACGTACTCATTTAAAACTATAAACAAAATAAATATCCCCACCGTGATACACATCTTAATCTCTCTTTTATCGCCAGCTTTAATTCAGTTTGCAAACATTCTGTCGACGTACTATAATGTGATGAGTTAATTTGATAGAGTAATTTTCGAAAGCACTCAAAACATACACTAGAAGACGAGACGGTGTTATATTTATTCAAATGTTAACGAAATGCTTTGCGTTACGGAATCGTTACTGTCTCTAGATCACTTAGCAGAATTAAACCTGTCATTTGTACCTTCGACCAACCTTGTTAGCTTTATTGTATTGGATACATTTTGAAATTGGGTCAATAATTTTGAAAGGAGGGATTTAACGCTGTGGTCAACGTGAAACTTTTGGTCATAGTTTGAAATGTAGCAACTGATTGGTTACACAAGCACTGGAGGGAGGGAAGGGGGGGGTATAACCCGCGTACCACGACAAAGGGCAGCGCAAGGGGTTATTATTGGGGTAGGGGGCGAAATTGGTTTTATTTAGGCTCTTTCAAGTATAGATTTAATTATTTATTTATTTGGGATATTTAACGTGTACTTTCCGAACTGACTGATTATATCAGCACACAGGAATTTCTATGAGCGAGAAATAAAGGACCTACCAATTTTGCCAGTAAAGGTATTTTCACACATATGCCAGGTTTCTTCTACATGCTACACTCGACGGGGTCAATGGCCTTATTTCCCCTTCGAAGGAAGTTGTGCTACGAATTTTTATCGCTCAAGAAAAAACTCGTCGACCCCAGGCTGGGTTTGAAATCACGAACATCGGGTCTTGAGCAGAGAACTTTACCCCAACACCACCGAGGTGGACTATTTAATAATTGATATTAATTTAGTAATAATAATAATATTTAGCACCGCGTCTTACTACCCGTTCGGGTTATACGCTTTAAGTACTAATTACTCTAATGGAATTAGGAATTGGGAAGGTTGAATTAGAAAAAGTGAACCCGAATTTGCGTGGAGAGAGAGTGGAAAACCATTTAGGAAAAAAAACCTCAGTTCACCCGACCGAGAGTCGAACCTCGATCTCCCCGTCCTCAGCAGTCGAGCTCAACATGACTAGCGCGTTAGCCAACTACGCCACCAAGGCGGGTTTTAAGGTAATACAAATGGAAAATAATCCGTTGGGAATCGCTCGCGGTTAAAAAACTTATGATAGTTTGCGATCACGTTCCCGCAACCCAGCGTTTTCATCGGCCTTCTTCACTATATTATTTTGGGGAAAAAAAAGGGTTGTTCATATTAAACGGGGTCCGCTTTAATTTGGTCCGGATTAATGAGGTTTTACGGTAGTAAATCTGTCCCCTGTAAGGTATAAAACTTACGTTGCATTATTCCACTATAGCTTAGCACTCAGCATTAAAACAACATCGGGTCATAGTGTAATGTGTCATGGTAAGTCTTGCTACCTTTCATGCTACACACCGTACATCGGCCAAAAGCGTTTAAGCATTAATAGAATTTTTTATTTTTATTTCAATAAGAATTACCGCTAATCAAACTAAACGTATACTCTGATTTTATTTGGAAGGACAGTTTAGGAAATTCAAACATATTTCTTTGCTTTCAACATTGATAATCACTTATAGTATGATTTATGTCATTCTAAGGGTGTTGATGATATCTATCAAAAGTAATAGCTACAGATAACATGGATTGATGTATGAATATATTAAAATTATTATTATTATTATTAGCATCGCGTCTTACTCCCCGTTTGGGTTGTACGCACTTACGCTAATGTGTGATGGTAGGGTGATTGTGAGATGAAATGGAGGACCTACAGCTTAACGTGGAATCCGAACCGCGGTGGAGGCCTGGCATTCCTCACATTCACATGTCTTGTCAGAGGTGAAGGAAGGGTTTGTAATCAGATAAATCTTTGCCGGGACCAAGGATTGAACCCCGGCCACCAGCATAGAAGTCTGACACCTTACCCCTAGACCGCCAGGTCACCTAAATCAGGATATAGTAATCTAATTAATTAGAAAATTATAGTATTAAACCACTCTCTTGCCTGCACATTAGAGCTAAGTTGAAAGAGTTATTTTTTAAAGTTATTTTAGCAGCGTGTCTTACTACCCGTTCGGTTTACATAATTGTGTACTAATTACGTTAGTGGTTTTAGGTATAAGGAAGGTTACATCCAGATGAATTGTACCCATAATTGCGTGGAGGGAGAGTGTAAAACAATTTTGGGATAAACTACCCTCAGTACACCCAACCGAGATTCTAGCCCCGATACCCCCGTCCTCGGCAGTCCAGTCTGACACGAGAGTAGCGCGTTAGACCACGTGGCCACCGAAGTGGGTTTGAAAGAGTTATTGGTCAGATCGCGTAGGAGGTAGCGCGAGGGGGATGATAGCTGCGTTGGAGTCAGACACTATTTACAACACTAAAGTATTGGTTTGGATATTTTTGATTATTTGACGTGCAAGGAGTGGAGGGGAGGATGTGATTGCCCCAATTCCCCCCTCCCCCACCTTCTTTGATCTACCATCGTGGCGGTGCCCCTTTCACAACAAACTGGACCGTCGATAACATAGAGCTCAGGACTCAAATCTCGGTCAGGTGTATTGAAGGTGTGTCACCCCCCCTCCCCCCCCAATGGTTTACCAATCTTCCTCCCTATAAATTCAACACATATCCATCTTGAAACAAAATAGTTTTATCCATTTTAAAATAATTCCAAATTTTCCAAAATCTATCATAAGTTTTAATCTCCTCCTTCTCCTCATAAAAAAATAATGAAATAAAGCGGTAAATTACATGACTTCCATGATAAGATTTATATAAAACTTACCCGCCTCGGTGGCGTAGTTGGCTAACGCGCTAGTCGTGTTGAGCTCGACCGCCGAGGACGGGGAGATCGAGGTTTGAATCTCGGTCGGGTGAACTGAGGGTGGTTTTTCCTTAATGGTTTTCCACTTTCCCTTCACGCAAATGCGGGTTCACTTCCTCTAATTCAACCTTCCCAATTCCCAATCCATTAGCGTAATTAGTACTTAAAGCGTATAACCCGAACGGGTAGTAAGACGCGGTGCTAAATAATAATAATAATATATAAAACTTCAAGATTCAACATAATATCAAGGGAGAACATTTTCACGATTACAATACTTTCTCTATATGAGAAAATAACAATAAAAACTGGTCACATGGTCTAGGATCACGGGGTGTTTATGAGTCTTTATTAAGGAGGGATAGAAGGGGATGTGATGAAAGGTCAGTGTTTTGCAGTTTTTATGGCGAAACATTTTTCTTGACCAAAATAAATAAAATATTGCTTCAGTACAAACATAGAATTTAGTTTTCCTCAGACGGTGACCTCAACATTTGTTGAATATCTGTCAAGAGAGTTCCGGACTTTGATGACAACTTTTTCTCTTCATTTAAAAAGTTTTGTCTTCCTGATGCCGCTATGCTCGTGACAGATATTCAACAAATTTTGAGGTCACCATGTGAGGAAAACTAAATTATATGTTTGTGTTGAAGCAATATTTTATTTATTTTGACAAATAAAAATGTTTCGCCATAAAAACAGTAAAACACTGACCTTTCCTCACATCTTCTTCTATCCCTCCTTAAGAGTTTGATCTTGTGCATAATCACGTGACAGAGTATATTAGGAATAGCATTTCCATGAATAATTTCAGTACGGCTAAAAAAGAAGAAAAAAAAACAGTTTTCTAGTGTTTGGGACCTCGGAATAATTTGTCTAAAAAGAATAACGATATTTTAATGCGTATTATTGCTTCACCGCTTTGTTGGCATTTTTCCAACTTCTGAACAGAAAATAGCGATGGAATAGAGCTCCATGTCACGAGCCTGCAAGCCAACTATACCGACCAAGCAACCGCCGTATGTCGGTAAAGATTGTTCCAGCATTTGCGAATAGAGAGAGTCATGTAGTCAGCACAATGAACCCTCCAGCCATTAATCTCAGTTTTATAGACCAGAGCTGCTACCTATTCATTCAAGTAGATCCTCATTTGTCCTCACAAGGCTGACTCGACCTTGTTCCAATCGAATTGCTTTTCAGAAAAAATCTGCAAAGGCTGAGAATCGAGCCCGGGACCTATGATAGAAAATAATATCAATACAAAATGTAGGTTACATAAATTAGTCTTCATCTATTTATTCTTTCACAGCTATTTAGAACCCGTTTGGACTTTACGTATACATTAATTAAGTTAGTGTGATAGGAATGAGGAGGGTAGAAATTGAGAGGAAGTGTACCCACATTCACATAGAGAGAGGGTGGGAAACCATTTAATAAAGCTTAACCTCAGTACTGGTGACCATGATTTGAACCCCGATCTACCAGTCACCGGAAATCCAGTCCAACACGAGAAACGTTAGATGTGTTAGACCCAAACCTGGCCATTTTGTGGGGATGAAGAGACGCATTGAAAATTGAAATATGATAAAGGAACGCCAAATAAAATGCGACTCTTTGATAGAAACAATTTACTATATTATATAAAAAGAATTTATAGACAACACTAAAAGCTAGAGCACATAAAACATAAGTTAGGGAGTCTCTAATAAAACATCACTCAAAAATAAATTATCTTTTTTCAATATCTCCTATTGTTTCTTTAAAGTCAGGTGTAAACTTAGTATTTTAGATGATTAAAACTACTTATAAATGTTCATCAGTAATGCTTGGTCATAAGGTGGTTTTATCGACATTATAGAAAATGTTGGTTTAATCCGCAGTAAAACGCGTTGGATACAAGAGAGGAAATAATCGATTCATTTAGTACTAAAGCTGTACAAAACTTGGAAATGATGGAAGTTGAAGTCGAAGATCAAATCTCTATCGCATTTTGAAGGAAGAGGAAAAATGATATGTATTAATGAACATAGTTGAATTATCGCACTAAATATCACATATTATTAAACAGTATTTTAACACCAACTAGTAATCAAATTACGCATACAGGATGTTCATAAACCTAACGCCTAAACTGCAGATATTTTGTTTTAACCAAAAGTAATACAAAATTCCTGTACATTTACATCCGGAAATCTCTGCTAATACGATTAAATTGTGTTTAAAGTTTCGACGTACAGCGCAGGGAGAGCAAAGCTGTGCAAACATGCGTGTACAACAGGTTGCATATGAGTTAGGCGCGTGGCACTACACACCTATACATCTTGGATCACGGCAGCAGAACACAACACAATTACAGTAGCCCCATGGCTTCCTTGGTGCTGACAGCTTTGAAAAATTACCAGACCAAATTACGTATCCCTACACTGAACCATATGATCGGCAAAAACATGTGTTTATCAGCTGTCACTTCTGACAGTCAAGATTTAGGTATATACCTAAATGTTGACTGTCAGAAGTCAGATGTGAGCTGTCAGTCAGCACCAAAGAAGCCATGGGGCTACTGTAATAGTAAACAACAAACCATTCCATCTAGACATGCGAATACGTTCTGATGGCCGTCATTAACGTTCCTACATAACAGGAAGTGATTGCCATTATCCCATGTGCAGTGCCATGCACCTAGCTCCTATGCAATCTGTTGTACACGCATGCTTGCACAGCTCTGCTCTCCCGGTGCTGTATGCCGAAACTTTGAACACAATATTTTAATGGTGATATCATAGTTTTCCGGATGTAAGTGTTGAGGGATTTTGTATTATTTTAGTTCAAACGAACTAGAAGTGCAGTTTGGGCTACGAGTATCTGAACACTCTGTTTTAACTTATGCATAGATACGGTCTGATGTGTCAGCATCAGGGTTGGAGGAAAAAACCGGGTCACAAAATCTTTTTTTTTTGTTCTTACCCGGTTTTTCTTTCAAATATTTTATTTAAGTTAATTTGAACATTTGTGGCTTCTTATTAACTATATGTGCCCTTCCTCAACTCAAAGAGTGAGATAAATAAAATTTTTCAATTTTGATTAAAAAAAACATGCATCTTGCTCTAAATTATAATATACTGGAAAATTAAAAGTTAAATCACAAAATATAATATGATATTATCAACTTACTGAACAATACTAAAATTAATTAACTAAACCCTTAAGCTGACTTCTAAAAAACACTATTATTCTGTGCCTACAGGCTTGAGGTTTATGAATGATTGAAACATCAAGAGATTAAACAAACTTAAACATCTTGTCTTATTGAAAATACTTTTTTGTTTGTTTTTCTTTTCGGTTTACCTCTAGTATTTAAATTTTTACAGCATGATTAAATACTTTAAACGGAAACACAAATTTAGATGATTTCTCTGTGGCTAACCGATTACTTAGTTTAAAATGCAGTAAGCCAAATAATGAAAATATTCTTTCAAAACTTTTTGAAGTAACCTGAGATGTAGTTCTGTTAAATAACGAGAAAAAACTTAGTAGTTTAATTTATCTTTGTCATTATTGATTCAATAATCACTAAGCTAATTTAAATTGATTATTAAATGATTTAAATAACTAATTTGGCAGTAAACTTCTATCAATAATTGGGATTACCTGTCATAAAAACACCCAAGATGGTCTATTTAAAAAAATAAATTGTACGGTGTACCTCACAGACCTTCTCCCACTTTTAACTTAAAATATACATTTACTAAAAACTCGTAAGATTTGTGAAACGAAATAGCAGGTTTATACATTGTTGAAACACTATACTAAAGATAATGAATGAAATAAGATGCACGATGACTTACTTCCTCTATGGCATTAGGAACTAGGAACATTGTTACAGAAAAATTGAGAAAAGAGAAACATCTTTGTCCACCAAAGAGAATAAGAATCAAATTCATTTTCAAGGACTTAAATTAAAAATCATATAATATATTTGCCAATAGCTCAGAAATTATTGGTTTTATAAAAAAAATTATTTCAAATAAAAGATTTTTATCTTTAATAGTACTACAACTTTGCAATGATAAAAGTATTTGATATTTTAAATAGTTACGAAGAAATTATGAAAATTTGAAAATTTCCCCTATGTAAAGTACACTCGAACTCATTTTAATAAGAAAATGAGAATTTACATCTTGTTTATAACGATAAATGGTGCCTAGATATAAATTTAATCAAAACTGTAAGCACGAATTTCAAGAAAACCTATTCATCTCTCTTTCTGCCCTTGAGTAAACTACCCTTAAATTTAGGGCTAGATATCCAACTACAAAAATACCTCGGGGGGGACCTTATGAAAACCCCAGATACCAAATTTTAGCCCAATTGGTATCATATTTTAGGCTCTATCTCAAAGTACAGATGGACAGACAGACAGGTGAAATTGCGAAAACAATTTTTGTTTTTGTTTCAAGGTGTCATGAAACGTTGACATTCATCAAAATCTCGAGTTAGGTGTTTTTTAAGATCATAATACTTCTATCTTCAAGGTGTCTACAGAAAGCAAAAAAACAGTTGGTTTAAACCAGCCAACCCTGGTTCAGTATACACCATTATAGTGAGCTTTGTTTGGTTTCTCTCTAAGCCTTATGTGACAAGATTAAAAACCTTATCTCCAACATCAGCCTTGTTTGTTTCAAGCTTTTTTTAAAAAAACAGTACCTTCCCTCATCCCTATTAAACATGATATACTTTGTAATAGCCCAGTTTCAATCACCATCAAATTAAAATACAGCGACCTTGAAAACATGTTGTTGTGTGAATAATTAACTTGAGAGCCCACCAAGGTAACGATGCTTGTCCAACTAATTAATTAAGAGGAGCTAGGATGAAAAAAAAAACGCAGCAGAAAACAATAACCTATTCAGTTGCAAATGGGTCTGGCCCATAGCTAGAAGACCCCCATTATCCTTGGAAGGGGAAAACGTGTCCTTATTTATTTTTACCCCTGCTCTTCCTTGAGTTTATGTACGAGAGATACTCTCACATGTAGACATATCCTTACACTCTTTGTTATCACGGATTCTCTTTTGACCATTCTTCTAGTATATCTTGGACACTAATACTACGGCACCGAAAAAAAAAAATCATATCTATATAATTGATGATTTTATTTTATTTGGGTGACCTGGCGGTCTAGGGGTAAGGTGTCAGACTTCTGTGCTGGCGGCCGGGGTTCAACCCTCGGTCCCGGCACAGATTTATCTAAATTACCAAACCCTTCCTTCACCTCTGACAATACATCTTGTGAATGTGGGGAATGCCAGGCCTCCACCGTGGTTCGGATTCCACGTTAAACTGTAGGTCCTCCATTTCATCTCACAATCACCCAACCATTACACATTAGCGTAAGTGCGTATAGCCCGAACGGGTAGTAAGACGCGGTGCTAATAATAATAATAATAATAATAATAATAATAATAATAATAGATACTTGTCTTGGACCAATGATTAATGGTTCAACCTCACCAGTAATTTATTCACGAAAAATAAAAACTTTAGTGTAATTTAATCACTAAATAAAAAAATTTCATCAAAATTTATTTCAGAACACGCTATGCACTTTGTAGTAAAATGGGGAGAGAGGGTGTTTGATTGTAGGGGTGCAACATATATATATATATATATATTTAAATAGAGAGAGGTAAAAACACCAGAAGGTCACTCTCCACCATTGGCATTTGAAAGTTTCTAATTAGAGCGTTGTTCCGCAGTTAGATCCGAATGGTAAACGCTCTCGCCCGCAGTTGAAGCGCGTGTTGTGTGGCAAATTAGAAGCTGGAAGAGGGGCTGGATTCTGTTAACAACCCCTCCCCCCCCCACCCACGTCCCCCCTGTGATAGGGACGCAAAGGTCAACACTCGCACTTTACTGGCGAGATGGCCTTTTCAGTGGCGTGAGACGGACAAGTTGGTATGGGCGGTTTCTTTACAAGAACCCGCGTCCAGTGGAAGGATTAATTTTTTTTTCAAATTTATTTTGGCACCCACTTCTTACCAGTTAGGATTATACGCATATTGTGTGATAATCCTACCAAAGTGTTAGGGATGAGACAGGTTAAATTTAAAGGAAATGTACCCGTACTTGCGTGGTAGGAGAGTGGTAAACCATTTAGGAAAAAAACACCCTCGGTACATCAAACTGGGATTATAACTCTTATATTCCTGTCATCAGCAGTCCAGTCTATTGTAAGAGTGACGCCTTAGACCATCTGACCATCAAAACGAATAGAACCATTTATTTATGTTTATGCTAACTTATATTTAAAGTAATGATATATCGGTCGGGGGATCATAGAAACTAGACCAGACTATTCTTTATGGTAACACTGATGATACCCACTTAGGTGGCCACACGGTCTAAGGCGCTACTCTCGAGATAGACTATACTGCCGAAGACAGGGAAGAAAGGGGTTCGATCCCTATAGGGTGCAACAAGGTATTTTCCTAAATGGTTTTCCACTCTACATCCACGCGAATGCTGTTGCACATCCTGCAAATTAAGACTTCTAAATCCCTAACCCGTTAGTGTAATTAGTACATAGGCTTATAACCTGAACAGGTAGTAAGGCGCGGTGATAAAAAACAAAACAATTGTGATGGTTTTATTTACAAGTTATACAGAAATGCAAAAAAGTATTTTACTTAGATCCTTTCACTAGCACTTAGTCAAATTGGCCCAACCAAACATGGGGACTTCTAATAGAAGTAAAAAAATTATTTTTTTAGCATCACATCTTACTACCCGTTCCTGTTATACGCTTATGCAACAATTACACTTATGATATTAGGGATTAGAAAGGCTATACTTAGAGAAGATGTACCTGTATTTGCGTGGAGGTAGCATGGAAAACCATGTTGAGAAAAACCCACCCTCAATACACTCGACAGAGACTCGAACCTCCATTTCCAATCATCGCCAGTCTAGTCTACTGTGAAGGTAGTGCCTTAGACCATGCGGCCACCGAAGAGGCTAAAATTAATGTTAAATTGTTGTAGTGAAAAGGTTTTTATTTCATTTAACATATTATCAATCTGTAAATCCTTATAATCACTATTACAATCTATTTGTCTGAGTTGGCACAAAAAATGATTAAGTAAATTTTAAAAAAAGGACTGGCAAATAAAATTATCCTCTACTAGATAAATCACAAAGCCACGAAACCACAAAGGGAAATAGAGAAAGCAATCTAAACAAATGATAAAGGAATAAGATTTTGTTTTTCTCCCATGAAAAGTTACAAAAAGTTCCTTCTTGCATTCAACGTTCTGATTCAATCAGAAGAGAACGAACGCTTTGTTGCTCGAGAGTCAACAGGGATTCTAAATTACATCTGTCTCAAATACGTCCATATTGTAACTTTATGATGACTACGTCGACCAAGGTGTCGTCCTAGTCTTGTCTCATTTATAAGTGACATCGATGCTTTGAATCCAAACATGGTTCACAATCTCCTTAAACGCAAATTCGGGTATATTTCCTCCAACTATACCTTCCTAAGCCCTTGCTCACAAGTTGATAATTAAATGCAGCTAGCCTCGGCAGCTAGATGGATGCGGTACAAAAGTCAAACAATATTAAGCACTGTATTATTTCAATACTTTGGTTTACCTCCAAAAGACACAATCAATTTTGTTAGCACATGTTAAAGGTTTTTGTATATGTACAGTACCGTTTAAAAAAGATTACTAGTAGTTCTGTGAAGAGTAGACCTTGCTCCCTCCATGTTGTTATCGTTACTACAGTCTTACTAGTAGTTCTGTGAACAGTAGACCTCCCTCCATGCTACTATCGTTACTACAGTCTTACTAGTAGTTCTGTGAACAGTAGACCTCCCTCCATGTTATTATCGTTACTACAGTCTTACTAGTAGTTCTGTGAACAGTAGACCTCCCTCCATGTTATTATCGTTACTACAGTCTTACTAGTAGTTCTGTGAACAGTAGACCTCCCTCCATGTTATTATCGTTACTACAGTCTTACTAGTAGTTCTGTGAACAGTAGACCTCCCTCCATGTTATTATCGTTACTACAGTCTTACTAGTAGTTCTGTGAACAGTAGACCTCCCTCCATGTTATTATCGTTACTACAGTCTTACTAGTAGTTCTGTGAACAGTAGACCTCCCTCCATGTTATTATCGTTACTACAGTCTTACTAGTAGTTCTGTGAACAGTAGACCTCCCTCCATGTTATTATCGATACTACAGTCTTACTAGTAGTTCTGTGAACAGTAGACCTCCCTCCCTCCATGTTATTATCGATACTACAGTCTTACTAGTAGTTCTGTGAACAGTAGACCTCACTACCTCCATGTTATTATCGATACTACAGTCTTACTAGTAGTTCTGTGAACAGTAGACCTCGCTACCTCCATGTTATTATCGTTACTACAGTCTTAAGTTTTCTCTTTGTATTTCAAGCTAAAATATATCCCATACTTTCTCCTTGGATTTCAGTTGGTATTCCTCCTGAGTGATCAATTTAAACAAAAGACAAATTAACACTATATTCAATAGTACTGTACATTGTATTCCTGGAGAATAACCATTGGTTGCATGGTTTGAGACATCAGTCACGCAAAGTATGTAAACCTTAAGAAAAATAACACCTCTTGTTCACGATCGATTGTGTTGAATTATAAATTCAAATCACTCGAGATGAGTTATTAAGCGAAAACACTTTTGATCAACCACCATATTGAAAAACTCTGTCTGTAGTTACGCTGTGCGGCCTAAGTTAAAAAAAAATATATTCTGCCAAATTTCATCGAGTTGAAACAATACCTCAATAAGTATATTAAATACACGTTTATAAAAAATAAAATAGATGTACGATCAAAACAGATTATTATTCTAGACAAATATGTGATAATGAAATTCATTTTATTTCAAGATTGGTTTTATAACCTGAGGTCTTATCGCTATAATATGCAAAACTTGATTAAAATACTTTTATTTTAACACGTATCCCTGCCCCCTCGCAACCCTCTATCGCCCACATCTTCCCATCTCAATTCTGAGGTTCAAGCTGTGCCTTGAGGGTCTTCTTTTTCGAGTAAATTTAAGTTCACAATCAATTATTCAGCACTTTTTTTGTTGGTTTGTTTGTTTGAGTAGTTGGCAGGACAGGCAAGTTTACATCTTTTAACCAGTACTGTAATTCAGTATGGCCAATCCCCCAAGAGGGACAGAGGAGGACTTGCCCTGTTTCAATAAAAAAGAGGGAGGGAATATTTCTGCTGACGTAAATATGGACGGCCTGTAAAGTTCTCCTTTTACGCTGAATGAATAATTCTTGTACGCATGTACCACAAATACAGTGGACTTCTGATGAGTTTGAAAACCAGGCTTCGGATCTCGATTGGATGTATTGGAAACCAAGACTTGACGAACTTGACTTTTCAGTCTGCGTGCCCACCGATGCGGGCGAGGAAAAACATTCCAACTTCCTTCGCCAAAAAACGTAATAATAAATCTGAATTATCCATTGCATCTCATTCAATTTTATTTAGAATGTCCCGGCACTGATGGACCAGTGAACTAGGGTGGTGTAGTTCTTATCTGGATTAGTTTGAAGGTAACTAAAGAGGTCGTGGTTCAAATTACAGCCGAGTGTACTGAGTGTTTTATTTTATTAAATATCTTTATCACTTGCTCTTTATGTAAATGCTGGTAAATTCTACTCCAAGCTAAGCCTTTATTATCATTATAATCTTAGAATAAATATGCAGGTAGCTCTAAGGCTAAGTGGTAGTGATCCATGATGCGCACAATGAGAAATGTAACGCTGGGTAAGTTTCAAATATCTTCCTACAACATTTACTCTCTATTTTAGGCATTTATGGTGTTAAAACACAGGACTATATGTAAAAATAAATAAATAATTGGTACAATGAACCCCATATACTTTATTACCCCTTTACCTAAAAATTGAGACCTTTGGCCTACTTACGACTCGTAAGTTACATGTGAAATGAAATAATATACATTGTTGCAGAATAATATTAGAAACAAAGCGCATCACATTTCACCAAAGATTATAAATTAAATTAATATATTCCTAAACTTTAAAAAAAAAACATAAATTGAGAGAAAAAATATCATCACGGCTCACTACGCTATACCAGTAGATGTTGTTTATTTTATTATTGTTCTGTCATTATTAAGGTGTTAGTTTTCTCTCAAATTTTAATCATGTAAGCGTGATACTAATTCATCCTCGTTTCGATAGTATTTGGTTTTGATGTTAGTTAATTTTATACTTTTTTTTATTCTTTATTAAAAACCTTGCAATTTATATATCACTAAGAAGTAGTTTATTATTCATATTATATTCATAAATTTTGAAATTCACCTACCCCCATTTTATGGTTTCCAATTTAAAGACTTTTCTGATTATTTGTGTTGCATTAGTTCTGTAAATTTTCAATTTCCCATAGTCCAGATCTCCTTTTAAAATATAGTTACTTATATCTAAGAACCTATTAATTTTATAATATATATAAATTGATGGTGATTTAAAAAATGAACAACCATTTAAAATCAAAATTGGAAACCAGGAGATGGAAAACATAGAGCAGTTCAAGTATCTAGGAAATCTGCTGACAAAGGATACTTACTGTACCAAGTAAATCAGGTCGAGGATCGCTATGGCTGAGGAAGCTCTCAACAAGGAGAGTTTACTGCTGACCAGCAAGTTGAATTTGGAACTGAGGAAGAAACTGATGAAATGCTACAATTAGAGCATCTCACTGTATGGAGCAGAAACTTGGACTCTCAGGAAGATGGAAAAGAAATAGTTGGAAAGCTTTGAAATATGACGCTGGAGAATACTTGAGGATATCAGGTGGACAGACAGGGGGACAAATGAAGATATCCTCAGAGGAGTGGGTGAGAAGAGATCCATTTTGGATATGATTCTTCGGTACAAAGTAAAGTGGATCAAACACATCCTTAAGAGGTACTGTCTTCTGTACTACGTCATGGAAGGAAAGGTTGAGGGAAAGAGGAGCTTGGGAAGGAGGATTCAAATATTGGAGGACTTGAAGAAAAGAAGAACATTCTGTGTTCTAAAGGAGGAAGTAGAGGATAGGGTGCATGGGTGGTTTAAGTTCAGTGACAAAAGGAAATTGTCCTATAGTGAGACAGAACACCTAATTATATCAAGAGAGTAGGGAAGGCTTGACATTAAACGGTAAAATACAGATATTAGGATAAGCAGAAGATCTTGCTTTCTTGGGAAATTTTAAGGAAGTCGTTGCAAGAAATATAGACATTTTACTGGAGGCTAGTAAGGAAATAATTTTTTCAGCGTTCGCTACTGAACCTAAATGTATGATAACAAAGGATACAAAAATTGTGGATGATAATTAAAGATATTACTCCTAACAACATCACTAGCATGTTTAATGAGTTTAAATGTTTAGGAATAATTTTTTTTAATCAAGCGATACCTATGTTAGAGTGGAAATTTGGAATATAATACAGTCGGGAAATACATGCTATTACTCGGTCAGTAATTTGTTGTCATCTCACATGCTTTCAAGGAATGTAAAACTCAGAATATGCAAAATAATATTTTTATTTTTATTGGTGGGAAACGTGGCCGCTTCATTAACATGACGAAATTTAAGGTTTTCGAAAACAAGATGATTAGGAATATGTTTGGTCGCATTGACAATAATAATCATAAAATATATTATATACATATATATATATAAATAAATAATAAATAAACATTATTCAATATTGACAAAAAAAGTAACAAAGTATCTTACAGGTTGTCAAAATTGACCTATCCATCCAAGATGGAATTGTTAAATCACATGACTCAGCATCTAAATACACGTGAGTATGTATAGTAGGTAGGTAGATCCGTTTTTAAGGCGTCATATAAGATTTTTTAAAATTTTATTTATTTATTTAGCACTGCGTCTTACTACCCATTCGGGTTATACGCTTTAAGTACTAATTACGATAATGGATTAGGAATTGGGAAGGTTGAATGAGAGGAAGTGAACCCGCATTTGTGTGGAGGGAGAGTGGAAAACCATTTAGGAAAAAACCTCAGTACACCCGACTAGGATTCAAACTCCCTATCTTCCTGTCATCAGCAGTCTAGTTTATTGCGATAGTTACAGTACCCTCATGGCTTCTTTGGTGCTGACTGACAGCTTTGAAAAGTTACCAGGCCAAATTATGTATCCCTACGCCGAACCATATGATCTGCAAAAACATGTGTTTAGCAGATGTCACTTCTGACGGTGAAAATTTAGGTATATACCTAAATGTTGACTATCAAAAGTCATCTGTGAGCTGTCAGTCAGCACCAAAGAAACCACGGGGCTACTGTACATATTAGGCCATGTGGAAAACAAACCAAGTTTACCTATTTCAATTTTTCCTCTACGGTATTTTAAAAACAGCAATAAAATAAAAGCTAGCATTGGTGAACACGAGGATTAAATGTCAGGCTCATTTAGACTGGCTTTCCGACAACTATAAGCTCGGGGTTCGAATTCCGATCGGGTGTACTGAGAGTGATTTATTATAAATGGTCCCCCATTACAGCCCCACCCTCCTTGAAATTATAGGTGTATTTAATTTTTATTCCAACCTTATCAATTAGAATAAATAAATTAGGATACTCCAAAATGGTGAAAATAGCATTATAATAGTAGCATTTTACAAAGTGAAATAAATAACATCTGAGCTTATAGTAAAATAAAGTATATTCCCTCACATTTATTTGCCTGAGAGGAAAGAAACATGAAGGAAGGTGTTTCCACTGCACTCTGTAAAACCACGGATTATTTTTTATTTTTTTTTATTTTAGAGAACTACTTAAGATGCAAAACCCGGCAGCAGTAGATGATAAATCTGACCGTCCGTCATTTTAAACTACCGTCCCGCTAAGGAAGAAAAAGGAAGGGTTTAGGGGAAGCAATCCGCCAGCTTTCAACAGTTCTTTTATTTATTTATTTATTTTATAAGAAGAGGAGATAAAAATGAAGGCAAAAATATAAGTTTTATATTAATAATGGGTGTACTTTTTTCTATTTCACCTATGAACAGACGCTTTTAAAATTAATGAACACACAGAATATGAATTATACATTTCCTGGTTCTGTTATACATATAATCTTTCATTGACTATGGAAATATTTGCTTTACGCGATTTTATAGATATTAAAAATGTATATGGATGAATTTTTAAAATAAATGTTACAGAGCTCCACACGGACTTTCTCGCTCTATTATTTAAAAATGGAAATATTTACTCAAAACTCGTAAAATATGTGAATAAAAATAATATACACTAGCAAAACCATGAATAAATTCCACTATCCTTATGTAAAACATTTTTAGAGTCGCGGTTTTAAAATTTATAATTTTATTTTTAAACAATTAATGTCCTCAAGTGTATGTTTGGACTGATAAAAAAATATCAATATTGGGTCCACAAGGGTCAACACTTCGTATTGAAATTTCGACTTCTGGTTAAAATTGTCGACATTTTATTAGGTGTTACACATCTCCATGTCATCACATTGCTATTAAATTCCTCATTTATAAATTTTGACCAATAAAAAATGTAAATATGGACTATTGAGTCTAAAATGGATATATATCAATGTTGTACAAACATTTCTCCTAAGAGGTTTAAGGAAAAATAATATAAACTTTTAGAGACTTATTTATATTTAATTACTCTATGACCCGCCTCGGTGGCGTAGTTGGCTAACGCGCTTGTCGTGTTGAGCTCGACTGCTGAGGACGGGGAGATCGAGGTTCGAATCTCGGTTGGGTGAACTGGGGGTGGTTTTTCCTAATTGTTTTCCCCCCTCTCCCTTCACGCAAATGCGGGTTCACTTCCTCTCATTCAGCCTTCCCAATTCCTAATCCACTAGCGTAATTAGTACTTAAAGCGTATAACCCGAACGGGTAGTAAGACGCGGTGCTAAATATTATTATTATTATTAATTACTCTATGGCATTGGAGAATTATTGCGTTAAAGCTTTAGTATCTCTTTACTACTAAAGCTCACAAAATTGTATTAATATATTTGTCAATACCTAAGAAACTGTTGGTTTTATAAAAATATTTCATATAAAAGTTTGTTTATTTTTAATAGTACCACAATTTTGAAATGATAAATTATTTATAATCTCAAATAGTTGCGGATATACGGAAATTTCAGCTTCTGTAAAGTACCCTAAAAGTCATTTTCACGGGAAAATGAAAATATCCAGTTTATTTATAATCTTAATTAACGCCCAGATACGAATTTTAATCAAAATCGTTAGAGCTGACTTTGAGAAAATCTATTTTTTCTCTTTTCGACTTTCATTATACCACTATTAATTTTAAGTTTAAACAGACACATAGACAGACGGCATTGCAAAGACCACTTTTTAGGGTTCGGGGGGTCATAAGACGTCGACACCCATCAAAATTTCAAATTATATTTATTTTAAGGTCGCAATACTTTACCTTTAGTGTTCGAAAAGTTATATATATTCGTCTAGCTTGAAAGTTATTGGTTTTTATAAACATATGCTTCGGTTAAAATATTTGTATTATAAATAGATCTACATATTTGTAATGATAAGTAAGTAATTTCATTTCTCAAATAGTTTCGGAGATATGATACAAAATGAGAATTTACACATCTGTCCGGAGCCCTTAAAGTCATTTTGCCAAAATATTTAGTGTAGCCATTTTGTTTGGAATATTTATAAATATCTATAAATGAAATTTAATTAAAATCGTTAGAGCCCATTTTGAGAAAATCTACTTTTTCTCTTTTTGCTCTTTTGTAAACTACCCATAATTTTAGGGTTGAATATCCAATTCCAAAGACCCTTAGGAGCATCCCTATGAAAGCCCTAGATACCAAGTTTTAGCCAGATCGGTAAAACAGTTTAGGCTCTAAACCCTCCTCGGTGACGTAGTTGGCTAACGCGCTAGTCGTGTTGAGCTCGACTGCTGAGGACGGGGAGATCGAGGTTCGAATCTCGGTTGGGTGAACTGGGGGTGGTTTTTTTTTAGTGTTTTCCCACTCTCTTCACGAAAATGCGGGTTCACTTCCTCTCATTCAGCCTTCCCAATTCCTAATCCATTAGAGTAATTAGTACTTAACGCGTATAACCCGAACGGGTAGTAAGACGCGGTGCTAAATAATAATAAATAAAAATATTTTAGGCTCTAATTGGAGGTAAAGGTAGACAGACAGACAGATATTCAAAAACCACCTTTTTGGGGTTGGGGGGCGGGGGGAGGGGGTCATAAAACGTCGAGATTAATCAAAATCTCTAGCTCGATTTTTTTTGACGATCACAATACTTTCTCTACTTGGAAGATAGCGAAAAAGTAAGTAAAAATAGTTTTAATTTATAATTTTTCGTGACTCCTAGGAGATTATGCTCATAAAAAATATTCAAATTCGATATTTTTATGGATGCTGACGTTTAATTACCATCTGATCCATACAAATTGGTCTTAGCAACGCCATCTGTCTGTTTGTTCGTCTGTCTGTTTGTCCGTGTGTTTGTATCTTAATCTAAAGCCTAAAATTTTATTCACACGTTCACTGAAAGTAGAGAACAGAATCTGATTGAGTAACGCTGTATGTTGGCCCATGATGCATTGCAACGCAAACTTAAAAGAGCTGATTATCAACACATTTTATGTTCGCGTGGATAAACATAGATCAGTCATTCGATGGATTTTTTTTTTTTTTTCAAATTATAACGCTGGTTTCCAATTTGGATTTTCAACACCTCTGCATTTTTTGAAATCCCCATTACTTTTGACTCTCTTGCATTATCAGAGTAACATACTATAAGGCCAGATTAAAAAGTAATGGGGAAAGTGATCTCCTTGTTTCAACCCATAATGTATCTCGAAAATATCTGATAAGTGACATCCAACCCGTACCCTGTCACGTGTATCAAACACACCTCAATTAGATTGACATATCTTTTTTTTGGGGTATCCCAAACTTAACTAAATTTTCATGTAATTCAGTTTTAAAATAAATCATAGACCTTTTTAAAATCAATGTAAAATTAATGTACCGGTATTGTCACGTTGTATTTCCACTTTTTTTTCTAATTTATCTCGATTAGTAAAAATATTTTCTGTTGATGATCTATTTCATTGAAATCCTTACTGTTATCTCTAATTATTATTGCAAAATTACTACCATTAATCGTTACTCCCTTCCACCCCACCTCAACTGTGTACAAATAAAAGGTGACCTGGTGGTCTAGGGCTAAGATGTCGGACTTCTGTGTTGGGGGTCCGGGGTTAAATCCTCAGTCCCTGGACACAGATCTATCTGATTACCAAACCCTTCCTTCACCTCTGACAAGACGTGTATTAATCACAACTTGTGAATGTGTGGAATGCCAGGCCTCCACCGTGGTCCGGATACCACGTTAAACTGTAGGTCCTTCATTTAATCTCACAATCACCCTACCATTACACATTAGCGTAAGTGCGTATAGCCCGAACGGGTAGTAAGACACGGTGCTATTATTATTAATAATAATAGCAATAAAACTGGACTATGTAATATAAAGAGAGTAAATAATAAATTAATAATTATATCCACACTTTCTCAATTAAAGGCCCTGAAAGCATTTTTTTTCGTAACACATAAAAGAAGTCTTGACAATCCGAATTGAAACAACACTCTTTGACTAAAAACATGCGTGCTAACCTCTTCCCTAATCCTGTCAATAAGATATAGTAGAAACACATTTTGATTAACCTTAAATAGTCTATGATAAAAAATCAACTAATGATTATATAATGCCAACTACTTCTGTAAATTACCTCAATCTTAAATGAAATACTCAAAATAAACATTATGAAAAAAAAAATATCCTACGTTTTTATGAAATAACTTATTTACTTACTCTTTAAAAAATGTGTGCCTTGATCTACGTGTAAAAAGCCCTCAAACTTGAATTTAAAAGAAAATATTCTAAAGGAAAGCAGGTAATGAGCCATGGTATTTTATTAAGTTTTGTTTCTTCATTCTAAACCAACTCCACATTTTATATTCGTACTTAGAAGAAACAACACAAAACATAATTTCTTAAACATTTCATTTAAAAAAAAGTTAGATAATTAAGAAGCCATTGTGATTCATAAACACTCAAAAGAATATTTAACGATGACATTTTCCTAAACGAAAAACTTGAGGATATATTATTTAAATTGATCCTACGACGTTCAATTTTTAACCTATTTGGTAAAAACTTCGTGTTTAAATATAGAAAGCGTTTCTTTCTTAGCTTAAGTTTGTAATTTATTTACATGTACTTTTGTTTTGAGGTGGATTTTACTTCTAAACAATTTCCTTCTCTTCCGCAATTAGAGTGTAAATTACCTCAAAACTCTTTCAGTTTTACTTATCCCATTAGCGTTAAAATTCGTCTAGACCAGGTGAGTTTGTTTACCTAATAGGAATCACAGCGTCAACAATCACAGTGTTAGGAAAACGGAATACAGTTTGCTTGCGGTTTCCCCCCCCCCCCTTTTCTTTCCAATGTTGTGGTTGGTGATCTGTACTGAGCTTTCCGCGAATACCTCCTTTATCTCCTGTTCACCGGCTATCCTTCATATTGAATTAATGGTAGCACTCAGCCGAACAATGAAAGAAAGATGACTCTCCCTGCCAAGAAGAGTCTCTACTTGACACTGCTCTATACATTATAAATGTGTGGAACGGTTATCACCGCCTGGAAGTCACTTCTTGTCCCCTTTCATCGCCACGACAAACATTTCCGTCAACCTGTATAAAACAAACCATGGGGCTCTATTTTATATGTGGTTTGATATTATAACTTGATATAAGGTGTATCACACGACGCCATAGCCGACCCCGTGCTGTAGTAGTCATTGCACCTGGCTACGGGTCTAGGGGTCCCGGGTTCGATTCTCGACTGCTATCTTGGATATTATTTTTTTCATCCGAAAGGTGCTGGCGGCCGGGGTTCAATACTCGGTCCCGGCACAGATTAATCTGATTACCAAACCCTTCCTTCCCCTCTGACAAGACGTGTATTAATCACAACTTGTGAATGCGGGGAATGCCAGGCCTCCACCGTGGTTCGGATTCCACGTTAAAAATGTAGGTCCTCCATTTCATCTCACAATCACCCTACCATTACACAAGAGCGTAAGTGCGTACAACCCGAACGGGTAGTAAGACGTGGTGATAATAATAATAATATTAATAATTTATCCGAAAGGGGGAATTATCATAATGGTCACCAGGTTTTGGTTAGTTAGGCTCAAGCTAGGCTCAAGTTGGGCTTAAGGACCAGTTTTATAAGCTGTCTTAGTACGCCTCAAGTGCGGTGCTATACTAAATACAGGACAATACCTAAGTCATAATGGAATGGGACTGGCCTATTTTGTTATGATTTATTATTATTATTATTATTATTAGCACCACCCCGTACCCCCAGCATAGAAGTCTGACACCTTACCCCCTAGACCACCAGGTTACCCTTATGATTTAGTAAGGTGTCGTCTTGTATTTTGCACAGAGCCGCACTTGAGGCGTACTAAATCTGGCTGTGAAACCCGCCCCATGTCTGATAATGAAACTAACCCTTTCATGTGTTTCCTCTGGTTCCCCACCCTCATACTCACTATCATCTCTTATCACCGGGACATGGAAAGAGCCTCCACGGAAAGGATGTACTATTATACATTAGCGCATCCCCTGAACAACGGTTCATTAGTACTGGATAATTTTCCACTGCTGGGCTACGAGTGACGTAGTTCTGTCGGGCAAAATTATTAGTACTACTACTTTCGCGATAGATTAGAGATTACCAATGACGGGGAGATTGTGGTACGAATCTGAGTTGAGTGTGCTGGTGGTGGGTTTTCACTCTTTTTTTTTTATCTCACTCCCAATGAAAATGTGAAGACACTTCTTTTATTTTTAACCTTCCTCATCCCTAGAACATTAGCGTAATTAGTACATATACGTACAACCCGAACTATTAGTAAGACGTGGTGATAAAAAAATACTATAACTCGCATTGATGGTCACATGGTCTGACACGTAGCTCTCGTGATAGACTGGATTTCCGTTAACAGGGAGATCGGGGTTCGACTAAGGCTGTATTGAGGGTAGTTTTTTTCTTTTCTAAACGGTTTCCACTATTCCTCCACGCAAATGCGAGTATATTCCCTTGACATTTCTACATTACTCATATATATTCCTTTTGGGTTATTAATGTACCTCTGACAAGACATATTGTGAATGTGTGGAATGCCAGGCCTCCACCGTGGTTCGGATTCCACGTTAAACTGTAGGTCCTCCATTTTGTCTCGCAATCACCCTACCATTACACTTGGGCTTAAGTGCGTATAATCCGAACGGGTAGTAAGACGCGGTGCTAACAATAATAATAATATTAATGTATGCGCATAACCCGAAATAGTATTTGAGGCTCAGTTCAAAAATAAAAACATATTCTAATTGGCTGTAAAATTGTGGGGGTGGCGTCTTTAAATATCTTTCCTTCGATGTTGTAGGTTAGGCAGGAAACAAGTGCTTTCTACACCGGTACACTTTAGTTAGTCACTTGGGGAAAGTTATTTGATAGTACAAAAAGTTACAACATATATTTTCAGTCCACCCGTCTGACTAAGTCGTTATAGAAGTTGCCCAAAATACTTAGAGGGCCTTGGTTTTGATTCTATGTGATACCGATCACGTTATTTACTGTTTATATATACATTTACACTACTACCCAATTATAAAATATCAATTACTGGGGTGCGCTGTTGTAGGTAAAACTAGTTTGCTTGTGGTGTGCATATTTATAGAGCCTACAAAAATAACCTTGAATAGAAATGTACAGTACATACTTTAATGTATTTACACGGGAGAGGTACATTTTTTCTGACCTTGTTGACTAATATATATACATGTAATGTGTTAATTACCCTTTAACACTCACACTTAAAATATCCTATATATGATTATTACTATAAATCCAAGAACTAATACATTCTAATAATATGTGGCATATAAACTCACTATGAAATCATGCTGCTGGAAGTGGCTAAACTTGAGCAAAGTGCCCCAGTTGACTGTTCAACACTTCCTGAAGGAAGTTCAAAACACTGACACCTTGCGCGCTTGCCAGACTTAACTGCAATGACGGGTCGCTTCCCTATATTGTCATCAGCGGCCATCTACTAGCGCTAGTTGGCATTCTGCTCAATTCTAGAAAATCACCTCCCCCCCCCTTTTTTTTGTTGATGTCCCTTTCATAATACGTCAGTGTATCTTGTATATAACCGCCACCCCTCGATTCACACTTTGTATTCTATTGTAACGATTCGTCGGAGGAGCATCCTAGAAGTTAACCAAGGACCAGTGGACTAAGCAAGTGGTGATCACGATGTTTGAGGCATCAGTCTCACCTCCTCACCACAGATGAAGTAAAGTCTGTGACTATGAGAATTTAGATCTAGTAATTTTTGATAGGGTCTTCGTGATATATTTTACTATGTCCATAAGACGTAGTTTTGAATGTCAAAGTTTCTGATATGTCCATAAGACATAGTCTTAAATACCTGGACAATAATCAGACACACTATACTGTATGGCCATGTTCCGGCTAGGTTAACACTTTTGACCGAAACATGATGGAAATCTGGTAATATATTACTTTGTTCCATGACCTAGTTGGGTCTTTGGACTGATTATTATTATTATTATTATTAGCACCGCGTCTTACTACCTGTTCGGGTTATACGAACTTACGCTAATGTGTAATGGTAGGGTGATTGTGAGATGAAATGGAGGACCTACAGTTTAACGTGGAATCCGAACCACGGTGGAGGCCTGGCATTCCCCACATTCACATGTTGTCTTGTCAGAGGTGAAGGAAGGGTTTGGTAGTCAGATAAATCTTTGCCGGGATCGGGGATTAAACCCCGGACCCCCAGCACAGAAGTCTGACACCTTACCCCTAGACCGCCAGGTCACCCCTTGTACTGATACCAATATCTAATCTTTCTATTGTTGTGCCTTTGTACGGTGATCAACTCGTGGGTATGCTACTAGTCCAGAAAAGTGGCCCGCGTGGTACTGTTTATTCTGTATGGCCCCCTCCAGGGATTGCTTGAATTATTTAATGCACAGTTTCTAGCTGTTGTTATAGAATGTGTCCATACTTGTGTTGAAAGTTAAATATACTATTAAATGACCTGTAGTACTAATAAGGAATAGACAGGCCATAATATCTATACAGTCTAGATTCCTGGTAGCTCACCTTTAATTATTTGTAAACATTTACTGTAATAGGAATTTTACCTTTGTATCTCGTAACTCAGTATGGAGTTAACTCATGCTAGCTATCCCGTTTAACTACCAACCTTAGAACTCTTTAAGTTAGAACTTTCTAGATTTAGGCATTGTTAACCAATATTCTTTTATATATTTATTAGGTTATGAATTGTTGCTTAACCCTAAATCAATAAATGTCTTCCAATTTAAATTTCCGTTGTGTTGAGGAAGACACACCTTCGTAATGAATGTTTGTTTGTTCTACTTTAACGAGTTACATACTTTCATAATATACACAAAACTATACTTGTCATGGTTGCAGGTCAAACCCAGGCGCTTCACACCTAAATCTCTCAATTGGGAAATCTATGTCTAAAGCAACAAATATAATTTCCATCAATAAAAAAAAAGGAATGGTTTTTATTATTATATGATCTCATCAAACCATTAATATTACTTTAGATTTGTTTGAATTTATATAAACAGATTTGTTAAACTTGTATATTTCTCTTATGATTGATCATTCATTTCCATCCTTCTTTATATATTTTTGTTATATATATATATATAATATAATATTTAGCACCGCGTCTTACTACCCATTTGGGTTATACGCTTTAAGTATTAATTACTATAATGGATTAGGAATTGGGAAGGTTGAATTAGAGGAAGTGAACCCGCATTTGCGTGGAGGGAGAGTGGAAAACCATTGAGGAAAAAACACCCCAGTTCACCCGACCGAGATTCGAACCTCGATCTCCCCGTCCTCAGCAGTCGAGCTCAACACGACAAGCGCGTTAGCCAACTACGCCACTGAGGCGGGTTATATATTTTGGTTACTGTATTCGTAAATTTTTCTATCAGATTAGGAGAAGCAGCGATTCATATATAGTAAATGTAATCATTCACGAATAAACTTTCACTAATTCTTCTACCATAGTAGAAGAGCATTAGAAAAATCCAGTTAGAAAACAGTTTTGTTTGTATATATATATAATTCAATATTGACAAAAGTAAATACCTATTTACAAAAGTATATATTATATTCTAACTGTATCTTTATAATGCTGCTTTACTATGGTAAAAGAAATAGTGAAACTTTATTTATGAGTGATTACCAAGAATTTCAGTTTAGTTTATCACTCACCGCGTCACAGTACCCGTTCGGTTAATACGGATTCGTACTATTGACGCTGATGGAATAGGTTGATTTTAGAGGATATTTACCCGAATTTGTACTGGGGGAGATTGGGGAAACCATTTATGGTAAGAGCCCTTCAATATACCTGACCAGAATTCGAACCGTGATGTACCCATCACTGGTAATACAACCCAACACGAGAGTGATACGTTAGACCATGCGATCATTGACGCGAGCTATTATTATATAAAACATTATTAAAATCCACTGTCTTGACACCTTAAGCTCATAAAAAATTGAGTTGCCAGAATTCAGTTTCCACCGGAGTCAAATCGCCTAAAATTTATATAAAGAGGTTGGTGACCTGGCGGTCTAGGGGTAAGTTGTCAGACTTCTGTGCTGGCGGCCGGGGTTCAATCCTCGGTCCCGGCACAGATTTATCTGATTACCAAACCCTCCCTTCACCTCTGACAAGACATCTTGTGAATGTGGGGAATGCCAGGCCTCCACCGTGGTTCGGATCCCACGTTAAACTGTAGTTCCTCCATTTTATCTCACAATCACCCTACCATTACACATTAGCGTAAGTGCGTATAACCCGAACGGATAGTAAGACGCGGTGATAATAATAATAATAATAATAATAATAATGATTGACCGTTCTAAGACGTCAGATTTGTGTTAGACTGGACCACTGATGATGGAGAGATCGGGGTTCAAATACCAGTAGGTTCTATTTAGGGTGGTTTTCCCCTGAATGCCTTCCCACTCTCCTTCAACGCAAATGCGGTTAGATTATCTCTAAAAAAATATTCCTCCCTCCTCCCTATATCGTTAGAGTAATTATCATACACGTGGACAACCTGAACAGGTAGAAATAGGTTGTGATAAGAAAATATGTGTAGGCTATAAAGGTTTGCTGTTAAGTTGTAAATTAATGATATGGGATCTTAGTGTTGTGTTTGGTCTATAATGAAGTTATGCCAAGCTACGAATGGCCCGCACATACACAGAACTCGGACCAAATCAGTTAAAATATAGTCGACTTTTTGAGGAATAGAGAAAAATTGGAATACGTGACCTAAACAAATATTCGCGTAGGGGATTGTTTGAGAGAACAACGGAAAATAAATGGGGCTACGTCAACTCTCAAAAATCACGAACTACATACTCGGCAAGTTATTTTTAAACTCAACACATTTAAAAAAGAATTAAGATTAAAAGAAAACTGTCCCTCTGCTTTTTGTTAGAATAGCTGAAGGTGTTTTACTAAATGTTTGCTCATCATAGGATTAATTAATTAAGTAAATGCACTTTTAAAATTTGAAAAAGTTTGGTGAGCATAAATGGAAGGTTGGTTACAAGAGAATGTTTAATCACAGTACGGTGTTTTTTAGAGCACATTAAATATAAATACATCCCGCCTTGTTGGCGCTCAACTCTAAGTGTGAAGTAGGATTTGTATGTACATAGATACCTCCGGAGGAGATTTTCAGGACCAGTTTTTAATAACAGGATATTCAACTTCATGGACAACGGTAGGAGAGTAATGCATAATTGTTTAGTGAAATAATTCTTCTTAATTGTTTAAAATAATGGACACTAATTTGATACAGAATGGACTGTGTACAGTGTCCCCCTGGAAAGAATTTCATTCCCGCCCCCCTCCGCTATAATCGATATATTTCAAATCTTTTGATATTATAGAATTTGAAACTGAATGTTGTCCTTAACTCAAACTCCAAATTACAATCAATACATTTTCAAAAAAATTCCGCAGAAGATTACTTCAAATAGCTTCTGGAGCAAAGCTCGCAAACTCAGGTTCCGCGAGCCACATCCGGTCCGCGAGATATATTTGACCAGCCACTTATATGCAACACTTTTATATTAATATTCGGCACGGAGTCATGTACGTGTAGAGAAAATAATAGATGGTTTAATTTTAGTTTGTACATAATTTTGAATGACAAAAATCTCATATTATTTAAAATACTTGATTGTGAGAATTTTTATTTGCCTAGTTTGATAAATACTGCCTCGAGTATTTTGTTAACACCCATCTGGGAAAATTTAAGTTTTTAAATATTTTAAGTCTACACATTAATGACTCCCCGAGCTCACGAATCTGGCCCTTGAGCTAGAAGCACCAAGTTTTCGAAAACAATTCAGGTGAAAGGCAATCTATATCGATTATAAAAGCATCCAAATTTCAAAAAATGTCTGGTGGAGGAACCCATCAAATAGCTTCTAGGAAATATAAATTCAAAATAATATATGGGTGCGGACTATTTAAAATAGCTTCAAGAGTCATCCAAATTTCAAAAAATTCCTTTCGGGGTGAACTCTGCTCTAAATAACCTTTAAAAGAGTCTAATTTCCGATTTAGTGACAGTGAAACTGGGAATGGGAGTGTGTGGATAAGGGGGAGGGGGGGGGGTTAATTGCATCCCTTGGAATAAAATATCNCCGATTTAGTGACAGTGAAACTGGGAATGGGAGTGTGTGGATAAGGGGGAGGGGGGGGGGTTAATTGCATCTCTTGGAATAAAATATCCCCCCCTCTAGACGTATTTTAAACCTTCTGATATTTTCAGATATGAATCTGAAAGACTTGCGTCAAACTGCAAATAGCTTCTAAAACGAATAAATTTTCAAAAATTTGCCAGTGAGGGGTAACTCCAAATAGTTCATAGAGACGTATAGTTTTAAAAATTGTCCGGGAGAGGGCTACTCTAAATATATTCTAGATGCATATAATTTAAAAAAAAAATTATCGGTAAGGACCACTCTAGATAGCTTCTAAAACATCCAATTTTCAAAATCATCCAGGTGTGTATCATTTCAAATATTATCTAGAAACAAACAAATCTGGGGAAGATTACTCCAAATAGCTTATAAAATATCTAATTTTAAAATTTAGGAAGGACGACCACTCTAAATATCTTTAAGGTAAATCCAATTTGCCAACATTTATAAGGAGGGTGACGGTGGGAGGCGAGTTTTCACATAATTATTTGACGCCACCTACCCCAACTTACTAAACCCACGTAGACAGATCAGTCCACTTGGGTGGAGGGTAGAGAAATTTCCATATCTTCTATACAAAAAACTAATTCTCATTGTGGTAGAAGACTAAAATTTGTCATGACGGTAAAAGAGCCATCTTAAATACTACGAAAATAAATTATAAAATGAAGGACCGGTAAATGGGATGGGGAACGTGCTCCTAAAAAAAATTTAAAAAACGAATATAATATCAAAAATATTCAGCTGAGTATCATTTCAAATATTATCTAGAAGTGTTTATTATATTCGTTTTTGAAATTTGTTTTTAACTTCATGACAAATTTCAGTCTTCTACCACAATGAGAATTAGTTTTTTTTATATAAGTTTATATCCATTTAATTATATAATGTCAAACGTTTTAAAATTTTAGTCGCATCTCTTTTGTTTTTGCTTATTTTATCGTTTTATATATGGTTCTATTTCATCATTACATTTTTTGAAACAAACTTATTATTTATTTATTATTGATTGTGGATGGAATTTAAATCTTACAGTGAAAGATTAAATTGTAGACATTTATTGAAATAAAATAATGTGGGAGGAATAGTAATTTACTTGTTTTTTAGTAAAATATTTGTGCTTCCAGACATTTTAGTTCCAAGTTGTATCTTTTATTCAAAAGCTAATAGGACTAGCAGACAGATTTTCTCGATAAATAATTCAAAGTAAAGTTTAAAAACGAAAAAAAACCCCACTCTCTTTGTGGTATAAAATTGATGTATTTGCAAGTAGTTACAAAGAATACCCCAAATAATCGGAAAATAATGAACATTTGAAAATTGGTTACAGAAAATAAGTAGCTTAAGACTTCAAACTCTATTAGAAAAAACTGCTTGGTGGGGTAGATAATCGAAATATAACAGGTAGTCGCAAATACCAATATGAATCTATAACAGCCCATTAAGCTGTTTGTTGAACAATGGTACTATTTTTTTTAAAATTATTTTGTTAACTATTTATATTATTAGTTCGTGTTACTTCTCTTATGATCGCTTCTAGCCAAATAAATATAGCACATTTTTAATATGCATCTCTATTTTGACATTATGTTCTTGTAAACCTGCCTATTTTCCACATTTAATCCCATCAGTTAAACCTATAAAGGATTAATATCTAAAAATAATTTAATAATTGGTTACATTTAGTTTGTTTAATTTAAATTCTACTTATAGATTACCCGTGAGACGAACGGGGTACACCAGCTGGTTTGTATCTATCTATTTAAATAAGATAGAACGCAAGACTAGCACGATATTCCATTCAATAATATGAATGTAGATATCAGGAGATCAGGTGAAAGAAGAGGTTATGTGTGACCTTACCCTTACCGTACCTATATAAATGTGAGATAGAATAATAATAATAATAATTATTATTATTATTAGCACCGCGTCTTACTACCCGTTCGGGTTATACGCAGTGAGATAGAAGATTAACATGATTTATCATTATACAATGTCTAATGTTTTATTATTATTATTATTATTATTAGCACTGCGTCTTACTACCCGTTTGGGTTATACGCTCTTACGCTAATGTGTAATGGTAGGGTGATTTTGAGATGAAATGAAGGACCTACAGTTAAACGTGGAATCCGAACCACGGTGGAGGCCTGGCATTCTCCACATTCACAAGATTTCTTGTCAGAGGTGAAGGAGGGGTTTGGTAATCAGATAAATCTTTGCCGGGACCGAGGATTGAACCCCGGCCGCCAGCATAGAAAGTCTGACACCTTACCCCTAGACCGCCAGGTCACCCCTCTAATGTTTTAAAATTTTAGTCGCATTTCTTTTGTTTTTGCTTATTTTATCGTTTTATATATGGTTCTATTTCATTATTTAAATTTTTTTAAAACAAACTCATCATTTATTTATGATGGATTGTGGATGGAATTTAAATATAACAGTGAAAGATTAAATTGCAGACACTTATTGACAAAAATATTTGTGCTTCAAGACATTTTAGTTCCAAATTGTATCTTTTATTCAAAAGCTATTAGGACTAACATACAGTTTTTCTCTATAAATAAATCAATCTTACGAACTAGAAAAAAATAAATAGAATATATAGTTCAAATAAAAAAAAAAAAAAAAGTAATATTTTTAATGCTTTTCAAATAGTGGATCGGTTTTTAGATCGTAACAAAGTGACCAATAATTCATGGCCGACTCGAATGCAAGTGACTTGATGGAGGTGCAAGTCGACTGAATATAAATCGATTTATTACTTTGATTCAGAAAGAGTATGGACGGAGGTGACTAAAAAAAAAGAGAGGTGGACAGGGGAAGAAAAAAATGCCTTGTGATTTGTGATTAATATGCGGAAAGTTTTGTTTAGTGGAACAAAGAAGGATTATTTGATTGTGGAATTTGGTAACGCTCCAAAATAATTTAGAATTTTGTTTGTTTACATTTATATAACTTAAAAATATTATTATAAAATAATCAATACTAGATATAATTGGTTTTATACACACACTGTCAGCGTGGTGGTGATTAAAACTATATAATTTAACAGAACTGGGGAGTTTTAATCATAAGATAAACAGTAATATTCCATACCCGCTTCAGAGGCCGAATGGTCTAAAGTGTCACTCTCATATTAGACTGGCCTGCTAAAGACGGGGTGATCAGGGTTTGAATCCCGACTGGGTCTACTAAGAGTGTCTTTCTTCAAATAGTTTCCCACTCCCTATCCACGCCAATAAAGATATAATACCTCTAAAATACTTCCTTCCTCATCATTACCCCATAAGAGCAATTATCATACATGTATACAAACAGGAGAGGTAGTAAGACGCGGAGGTAAAAAATAATATTACACTGAATGTATTTATGCATTACATCGCGTCTTTATTACTATCCTCGTTAATTAACTAAGCTAATTACATACTTGGGTTCGAAGAAGTTTCAATTTAAAGAAAATATACTCACATTTGTGTGAAAAAAAGGTTACGAAACCATTCAGAACGGAGGGGGGGGGGGGAAGGGTCAATAAATCCCCACTAGGCCGGCCTTTTAACACCCTCTAA
>CABFOW010001951.1:98518-118414 GCA_902141385.1 Timema californicum
AGGACCTACAGTTTAACGTGGAATCCGAACCACGGTGGAGGCCTGGCATTCCCCACATTCACAAGATGTCTTGTCAGAGGTGAAGGAAGGGTTTGGTAATCAGATAAATCTGTGCCGTGACCGAGGATTGAACCCCGGCCGCCAGCACATAAGTCTGACACCTTACCCCTAGACCGCCAGGTCACCAATATATATAAAAAAAAAATGAGATTGCTAACATTTTACAAGCAAGGTATTTAGTTTTTTATAGTAATTAGTTCCTTCCATGTGTGTATATTCCATTGGTAGAAGATCTTTTTTTACTTTTCACCCTCAACTAGACTCGTTCTCTACCGAACATTGTTCATCACCTTCCCTCTTCATCTACGTTAGCTATTCGCCTTATTGTTTAAAACAATTTCAAACTTTCAAACAAGGAGTAGAGAATAATACAAAGTTAAGTTCATCTTTTTAGCCACTTCAGTGGTCGAATGGTCTAAGGCGTCACTCTCGCAATAGAACGGATTGTCGATAACTGGAAGTACGGAATCAATGCACCGAAGGTGTTTTTTCCTAAACTATTTTCCTCTCTCTCTCTCTCTCTCTCCCCCTCCATGTAAATGTGGCTATACTTTTTCTAAATTAAACCCTAATCATTCCTAACACTTCAGCGTAATTAGTGCATAGGTCTATAGCCCAAACTTGTAGTAAGACACAGTGCTAAAAAAAGAGTTCCATTTTTAAAATCCACTGGTATTTGAAAAATTGATTAAAAACCAGTGAAATATATTTTCAAAGGAAATTATTCGAAAATATTGAAATAACATTTCATTTATAAAAAAAAACTGACATATTTTAATCACAAATATGTGGGGGTGTATTAAGTTATATTTTTCAATTTTAAAACGACATGATACTGAAATAATTTTGGTTATTTTTTAAATACCCTACTTTTAAAGTACAAGCTCAGAAATAATGTTCCACTGGAATTTTTTTTCTCCTCCGTTCGTGGTTTTGTTGTCGGAACACGCGTTGAATCACAAGTATAATTTGCTGTGACGATTTGACAACGAACGTAATTATATTTCCCACGTGGAATACCAAGCTTTATCGCGAGTCTACCGCAGAGTAAACACACCGACAGTATTAAACTGAGTACTAGATTCGTCAAATGAGCCATACATCAAGGGAAACCTTGGTTAATGCTCAAAAAACTAAAACATCACGTGCTCTTCGTTTAACCTGAAAGGAAGTAAGCTTACTATTCATGGTTCCACTATGGCGCAGTTCATAAGATAGAGCCATAGTATAATACGTTAAGGTAAGACTGCCACCTTTCAGAGTAAATAGATTATACGTTGCACACGGAAAGCTGTTTTAGTAATTTTTTTTATTAATACCTCAAAAATTAACATGATATGTCTGGTAAATTATAAATGTCGGTAGCAGAATTCTCCATTGGAGACTAATTTAACCATAAAAGTGTCAATACATTTATATTAAAACATATTTGCAATTAAATTTGTGTATCTATTTAAAATGTCAAACAATTACTTTAAATATTAATCCTTAGAGTTATAAAGAATTTCCCACAACAATTTTCAAATTTCATAAATATTCAAGGACTCTGCAATTTTAGAGAGAGACAATTATTTCTTTCGACAGTACGTTTTTGAGTTATACTAAATTGTTTTTAATTTTATATACACCAACAAAACAATAATTTTAACGACTGTTCTCTGTAGGTGTGAACGTGGTCTATTACCACACATGATGAAAATATATCTAGGGGTTTCAAATACAAGGTGTTTAGGAAGATATTTGGTAAAAATAAAGAAGAAGGGATGAACACGCGTGTAATTATTTTAAACATGAACCCGACTTAAAGGTGTGGACATTTTTTCTTTGTTTCGGCCAAAATGTGAGAAAAATATTTGGATTTCATTCACCTGTACGCCGAACGCAGCACAAATTAAGGCACTCTTATAATATTTAAATAGCAGCTTATAAATAAGTTAGAGTGTCAGAACGCTACTGAAATATTACTAAATCAAAGATGTAACAAAAGAGTTTTTTATCATTGTAAATTTATTTAATATTTTTCAATAAACTACTTTTTATAATAACATTTATATATGGAATGTATTCTGTTGTGTATTATTCAACTACTAGTTTTTTTCAAGGTCATTTATATAAAAACCATATTTTTAACAAATAAAATTTGAAATATCTCAGTTAGTAAGCGATACGGAATGTTTAAATGAATAATTTTAAAGAACTATAGCCTTTTGTTACTTTTGCCTTATTGTTTTAAAAACAGTGTCACATAATGGTACTGGCCGATACAATTTAAAATTACTTATAAGGAATAGTGAGTGATAATTAGGGCAATTACGAGAGTTTTTATTTATAATATTATCCGCGCTCTTTTTCCACCATTTATATTCAACTAACAAACCAATAAACCTACTTTAAAGAGCAACACAGTAAATAAATAGATAATGGTGTGTGTTTTAAATTTGATAGCACAAAACATAACCACTTCAAATACAGCAATTATATTTTATGTGAACAACTACTTACAAAATATTACAATAAATAATAACTAAAAACAAAATGTATCGTTGTTAATCTGTCCCTTTGATCATTTGATTATACTATTGGTAATCTAATTATATCACTAATTGCATAACACGCAAAACATTTTTCATTCACAAGTCCATACATGTCTCGTAGTTATTCTCTGTTTAGTCTTTCCCCGTCACAACGACAATGTTTTTTATTTTACAAAATAATGAATGATAGTACAGTAACCGTTTTCCAATCTCTGTCCACCTCCCAAAAATTCATCAAAATATATCTTTATTTCTTGGTACCCGCCACACAACCCACCCAGAAGGAGTCTGTCTATACGTACACACGTCCTCACTGTTCACGTCCGTTTTATCACCTGGAGACGAGACATGCCCACTGTGACGTCACAGGTCCCAGCAGCAAGAGTAGTACCGACAAATGTCGTGTGAAGGCGCCACTACTACTGTTCCCGTGCTGCATGGCGGCCGGGTGTTCGCCTGGAATAAGTCAGGACAGATTATAATTAGCGTCAGGAATAGTTGGTTTCAATATATATTTTTTACTTCCATTACTGTTTTCCAGCCTATTGCCTGGGCCAGTTTTTTTTATTCAAGCCATATATTTCCCACTACCGGCTTGCTAGGCCTGTCCTAGCTTCATACACTCTATAATCTAACTTATGACTAGCGCAGGCACAACCTCCAGTCTTCGGACGTTAATTTATCATTGTGAAAGGGCAAACCCACAGTTCACAAATGATTAATTCTTCGACCATGCCAGAAATAGAACCCGGGATCCTTAGCTCAGTAGACAGACACTCTACCGACTGAATTAAGGTGTTGGATTGGTTTCAGTAGTCACTTTCACCAAAACGACCCATTTGTTTTAAGAGCAATCTTTCTATCAGTCCTTTTTTTAAAATCTAGACTGTACACTCCCATTGGTGTCGGGAAAACTGCACCTTCCCAGAAAAAAGGGAAAGCTGCGCCCTTGCATGAATCATCACACTAATTAGTGGGGAAAGTGAACCCACACGACCTTGATGGACGCACTTTTCTCACTTTACTCACGACCTCACCATTTTCATCGGCGTAGATTGGTTCATAGCATCCTTTTGTTTAGGAGGGGGAAGGGGGGGGGGTATTTCAAATCGACTCATCGCACATCATGAGATCTTGAGAAGGTCAAAGTACATCGATTAATCGCACCCGTTCTCTTTGCTGTTGTTTAGGTTATGTTATGTTAGGTTAGGTTAGTCTAGGTTAGGCTAGGTTAGGTTTATCAATGAAATAAAGATTAGTGTGTATCTGTAAGAATATGATGTGAACGTATAAATTGAAGTTACCAAACTATTTATTGACGAACTTTTACTCATTTTTTTTTAAAATCCAGGCTAGACTCTTCAAACACTTTGTTAGGTCCTTGGGCGTACTGGTTTTGTAAGTGTGTAAAACAGTGCGTGGGGTGCATTTTACCCACCTAATGGTGTGATGATTGGTAGGAGGGCGCAGTTTTCCCCAGGGGAGATTTTTTTTCCTAATCCTTCCCATTCTCCTGAAAGGTAAATTCTGTTCAGCGTAGGACTTTTTCCCTACCACAGATCTATTAATTATATAGTAGGATATCGGTAGGAAAAAATACCTTTCACAGAGTAATTCCTATCGTGAAGCGTAGGACTTTTTCCCTACCACAGATCTATTAATTATATAGTAGGATATCGGTAGGAAAAAAGACCTTTCACAGAGTAATTCCTATCGTGAATGGTGTATAGCAGCAGCCTTACCTTTGATGGATTACACTATGAACCTATCTTACAATCTGCGTCATAGTGGAATAATACAAGGTAAGCTCGCTACCTTGCAGGGTATACGAAGGACACAATATTGGAGATAATTATGTTCGATTAAATTGTAATGATTACTCACAAAACACTGGTTACTAATGCCTTCATTTAATGTGGGGTTGAAGGGGAACGCGAGTTAAATCCAGTATTTTGGAAGTTTTTTTGTAAACAAATTCTAATTTTTGGACACAATAAATAAAATATCACTACAGTAGACGCGTTAGGTTTAATTGTATACACATGGTAATATCATTAATAATTCATGTGGTAAGCACTGGAGTGCCAAAAAAGTAAACATTTTCAGTATAAAGAAAAAACTACTTTGATTTTTTTAAACTTAAAAAATATCTTTAAATTAAATAAAACTAGGAATATAAGAGCCTAAATGCTACACCAAGTTTTAAATTTTTACTCTCTCTAGACCCTTCGGAAAGAGACGTTTTGTGATCACAAAAAAAAATCTAGTTCTAGATTTTGATAAAATGTCGACGTTTAATTACTCCCTTAAAATATAAAAGAGTTATTTGCGATGCAGTCAGTCTGTCTGTCTGTATTACTGCCTAGACCCGAAACCATTTTACCGATAGGCCTAAAACTTGGTATCTAGGGTTTTCATAAGAACTCCCACGAGATTTTGTTTTGAATTAGTTATCTAACCCTAGAATCAAGTGTCTTTTCCCGAAGGGTAAGAAGAGAAACAAATACATTTTTCTCAAATTTGATCTAATGATGGTGATTAAATTTGGTCGGATAGCCTGTAACGTAAGGTCAAGGTTCTAATATCAGCCCCGTGCACTGTAAAAGGGAGCGGGGAGGGTTTCATCACGTAACCCAGACCTGTGGATTTTTCACTCTCTCTCTCTTTCTCCACGTTTATAGAACTTTTTATAAGCTGAACTAATGCGCATATATTAAGTCGTTAAATAACCTTTGAGTAGAAATGAACAAACTAGAATAGAACAAAAAAAAAGTAGGTCTAAGCCTTACAAACTATTAGAACATAAATATCACTATTCGATTCTAGGATAGACAAAACTACAGGAACTCTTAACTTTATTTCACTGACAAGTAAATGTATATATATATATATATATTTTTTTTTAGCACCGCGTCTTACTACCCGTTCGGGTTATACGCTTTAAGTACTATTCACGCTAATGTATTAGGAATTGGGGAGGTTGAATTAGAGGAAGTGAACCCGCATTTGCGTAGAGGGAGAGTGGAAAACCATTTAGGAAAAGCCACCCTCAGTTCACCCGACCGAGATTCGAACCTCGATCTCCCCGTCCTCAGCGGTCGAGCTCAACACGACAAGCGCGTTAACCAACTACGCCACCGAGGCGGGTGACAAGTAAATAATAACTAATAAAATGTTACAGTGTTAAAAGGTCGACCTTCCCAGAGAACCGAATCCAGTTCTACTAGATCCTTCTGACTAAACTGACGTCATAAAATAGGTTTCTTTTAAGGTGGGGGTAGCACCACGTTAGGGTTACACATTTACATACTAATTTTTGCTAATGGTTTTAGGGATTAGGAAGGTTGAATCTAGAGGAAGTGTACCCGCATTTTCATGGAGAGAAAGTGGTAAACCTTTTTGTAAAATACCCCCTCAGTACACCCGACCCATATGCGAACCTCGATCTTTCTTCATAGGCAGTCTAGTCTTTTGTGAGAATAAGGAAAAATAAAGCAGGTGCAATAAAGCAGAAGATTAATACATACGTTTTAAGGGATGTGTCCATTTGGAGTATACTGTACATCGATTTAAAGTGTTTTTTATGATCTTGGTGCGTGATATATGACGCGAAATAATTATGATATTATGTGTTAATAATCGCAATCACGATAGGTGAGTACTAGTTTGAAATGAATGTGTTACTATCTCCTGTTTTACAAAATATGCGGACTATCCGTGGTTTTGGGCTATCCGTGGCACTTGTCCCCACCATTACCGCGGATAATCGGGAGTTGACTGTATAGGGCAACTGCATATTACACGATTAGATGTATGAATATATGATTTTTAATACTTTTTATATCTTTCTTGAAATTCGGTGTGAAAAGTGACATAATGGCCTTATCATAGTTGAGAGCATAACTGCACTAACACAGGTTATCAACAAAAATTATTTTTTATTTTTTTAGCACCGCGTCTTACTACCCGTTCGGGTTATACGCTTCAAGTACTAATTATGCTAATGGATTAGGAATTGGGAAGGTTGAATTATAAAAAGTGAATCCGCATTTGCGTGGAGGGAGAGTGGAAAACCATTTAGGAAAAAACACCACCAGTTTACCCGACCGAAATTCGAACCTCGATCTCCCCGTCCTCAGCAGTCAGGCTCAACACGACTAGCGCGTTAGCCAACTAGGCCACCGAGGCGGATAACCCAAATTAAAAACACCGTTAGTCTTATTGTCCTTGATTAAGTTATTTTATAGCTAATACGCCCATAAAAAAACCACTTTGAAAGAAAACAAATCAGTAACATTCTTTACTAAAGCAAAGTTTACTTTATTCTGGCCTAGTGTATAGAATTTTTGTATTGTAACTACGGAATCATTATTTAAAATAAGGTTTCAATATAATATACAATTAATAATAAACTTTTATAATTAATTAGAGGTTAGATTATATCAACATGGTAAAACACAATATTAAAATACGGTACTTATAATATTACATACACATAATACATGTTTAAATATTATCGTTGCGTGATTATTAAATTAATTAATATTATTTTATATGAAGATAAAAGGTCAAAAAAATGTATTTGTATATGCACTTATCCTTTTCCACCTAACCGATAATTGACATTAAAATTAATAATATTTAGCACCACGTCTTACTACCCGTTCAGATTATACGTGTACACGATAAATAATTTAATGTAATAAGGATGTGGAAGGAAGTATTTTATAGGAAATATACCCGCATTTGCATGGAAGGAGAGGGGGATACCATTTAGGGGAGATAAAACTTTCAGTAGAGCCGACTGGGATTTTAACCCCGATATAACTGTCATAAGCAGGCCAATCTAATACGAGAGTGACACCTTAGATCATTTGACCACTGAAGCGGGTATGTTGGTATTTAAAATGTAGCATACTAAAAAAATAGAGAGTAGGCTACCATATCATATCATCATTATCGAATGCGTCCAGCTTGTGCCCGGGTCACTTTAATAAAACGCTTCCATCTTCCTCCTTTAATTGCTTCCATTCTTCTCCTTTCATTTACACACCTTCTGTTATATGCTCTTATCTCTTTCTTGGCCTCCCTAGAGGTATTTTTCATAAATACTTCATTTGGCATCTTCTCTTTTTCCATCCTCATGACATGCCCATACCATCTCAGTCTTGCTTCCTCTACTATCTCATGTACTCCAACATCCTCATTACATGCCCAAACCACCTCAGTCTTGCTTCCTCTACTATCTCATGTACTCCAACATCCTCACTACATGCCCATACCACCTCACCCTTGCTACCTCTACTATCTCATGTACTCCAACATCCTCATTACATGCCCATACCATCTCAGTCTTGCTTCCTCTACTATCTCATGTACTCTCTGTACCCCAACTATTCCCCGAATAGCTTTATTCCTAATCTTGTTTCTCCTCATGACAGCTAACCTACTCCTCACAAACTTCATTCCCTCGGCCACCACTCTCCTAATCTATCTGACATTCACTGTCCTTGTTTCTGCTGCATATGTAAATATGGGTACAAAGTACTCTCTGTACAACACTTCCTTATACTTCAAGGTTACTTCTCTTCTCCATAGCAGGTCTCTTAAACACCTATAGAACAACTCTTCCGGTTGTCCTCTTCTCATTCATTCCTCTCTACTTCCAACTTTCTTCTCAATCACGCTTACAAGATCTTTTAGGTTCTGTACTTTTCTCAGCTCTACTCCATCCAAATTTATAGCTTTACTAGGACTTACCTTCTTCCTTGTCATCGTTGCCATCACTCCTCACTTTGCTACCATATATACAGTCTATAAACATTGGTCAATAATGTGAAAGTAATTGAGAGTCAGAGGGAAAGAGAAGGACAGAGGAAGGACCAACTTTCAAGCTTCAGATTCACAGTCTGACACTCCAACCAACCCAAAACTAACAAAGTACAGCCCGCATAGATTAAGCAAGAGGAAATGTACGAGTATACATTCCCAACATCTCTTGATATCTATCTAAACAGATCTAAAAGTATAAGTGCTGTTCTTGAATCCTGTAGATTGACCCTTGTCAGGTTGAAAGTAATTTTTTTTATACTTTCTTGCGACCTCTCAGAGAGAAAGTATTGTGACCGTAAAACAAATTGATTCAGAGATCTTTCTGGATGTTGCCATTTCATGACTACTTGAACCTGGGAAAGTGGTTTATGTGTTGCCATCTGTCTGTCTGTCTGTCTGTCTGTTACTGGGACTAGAGCCGAAACCATTTGACCGATCAATATAAATCTTACCCGCTTCTTGGACTAGACTGAATATGACGGGGAGATCGAGGTTCGAATCTCGGTCGTATTTACTGGGGATCGATTTTTCATAAATGGTTTTACAATATTTCTCTCTCTCTCTCTCTCTATGGAAATGAGGGTAGACTCTCTCTAAATATAACCTTTCTCATCCCTTAGACCATTAGTACATAAGCGTATAACCCGAACGGGTAGTAAGACGTGATGCTAAATATATATATATATATAAATAAAACTTTGTATCTATGGTTATCATTAAAGGTTCCCCAGAGGTTTCTTAGGAATCATATACTAACCCTAAAACTAACAGTAGTTTATGTAACAGCAGAAATAGAATGAAAATAGTTTATCTCGAAATAAAATCTAACGGTTTTGATTAAAATTTGGGGGTGTACTTTACTCAAGCGGTTGGGAGCTTATCCCCGCAACTCTTTAACAGAGACTTATACTTGCAAAGTTGTAGGACTACTAATAGGGAGTTGCTCTTCGGTAGACCAAGATGGTAATCCCCCACTCTATGTTTCTATAACAGAGTATATTATTTTCATCTATGCTCTTTGGTCAGTTAATGTGATGCTCTTTTATCCAATGGGTTTCTGCAACAATGTGTATTATTTTATTTCATCTATCTTACAAGCTAGAAGCGAATATCGCTATTTTTAGGTAAACGAGCCAGAAAATAAGTACCATTTATTTGTATTTGCGGCTGCTGCACGAGCTGTTTGTTGTCCACGACAAAACGTCTTTGTAGGTAGCAAATAGGCAATATATTGTACAGTCATGGTTTGCTAGGAAGTATTTTCTCAATCTGCCAGGTGCTACCCATTGGCGAGAGAACTGTCCGAGTCTGGGAAGTCATCGGACATACCTTTTCCTATATACTATCACATACAATCCACTTTTATTAGGAAGAATCTTATTTTACAGAGATGATGGTTAATTTAATTTATTTGTACGTATCCATAAGTAAAGTCATGTGATTTGCATCTGTCACATTTGATAGATATAATCAATAATTATAAAAAATAACACTAGTAATAGATACAATGTTATCAATGTTGACTACACACATTATCTCTGTATTTTCTAAAAGGTCCTTTCTACTAAAATTGGACTGTACGTATATACTTAGAATCAACTTTTCTCTTCCTTTGCCCTTAATATACCTCGGGTATAAAAACGAAGAATTGCCGGATGACATGCACTGGACCTAATTTCACAAGACCTAAAGTTTAGGAGCAATGCCTTTAGGTCTTATAAAATTAGGTCCAGTGAAGTTAGGTCTTGTAAAATTAGGTCTTATAAAATTAGGTCTTGTGCCTTTAGGTCCACTGCATGCTTGAACAGTTAAGGATTTTTAAAGTAATATATGAAAAATTAATTTTAGGTGCAGTGCTTTTAGGTCCAGTGCCTTTAGGTCTAGTAAAGTTAGGAGCTATAAAATTAGTTGTTATAAAGTTAGGTCTTATAAAGTTAGGTCCACTGCCGCATGTCCGAATTGCCTCGCTATAGGGAGAAATATAAATTTGATCCTTCCTGCCGGGACTCAAACCCAGACCCCTTGACACGAATAGCTATATTATAACATAACACAATAAATCCTCCTTAGCGCTCTCGTACACGACACGCCAATAAATAATTTAACTATTTGTATAAACGTATTTAAATAACACCCTCATTACCTCCAGATCACTGGCTTTAAAATGCCTTATATTTGATTTTGATGATTTTAAGTTATAATTATTTTATTTCAGATATTAAATATTATCTCTAATAACAATCACATAATCTAATTTAAGGATACAAACGGAAAAGGAAGAAAGTTGTTGTCCTGGTAAGTTTGTGTGGTGTGACTGTCCATCCTATTCTCTTGTATCCTTTTATTCAGTTGTAAAAATGAATGTTTTATTAATGGATATTTTAATGTCAAACAATACTCCTAAACCTAGTGGCCACGACAAAGTCGCCTGTAGAAGTACAGATCTTGTGTGACCTGGTCGTTGTTTTTATCTCTGAACACAGGTGACCTGGCTGTCTAGGGGGGTAAGGTGTCGGACTTCTGTGTTAAGGGTCCGGGGTTCAATCCTCGGTCCCGGCACAGGTTTATCTGATTGCTCAAACCCTTCCTTCACCTCTGACAAGACGTGTATTGATCACAACTTGTGAACGTGTGGAATGCCAGGCCTCCGCCGTGGTTCGGATCCCAAGTTAAACTGTAGGTCCTCCATTTCATCTCACAATCACCCTACCATTAACACATTAGCGTAAGTGCGTATAACCCGAACGTGTAGTAATACGCGGTGATAAATATTATAAGCATCAGCCTATTAATAAGCGAAGTTTCGTGTGACCAGTCACACACACATTATTTCAAATGCTGCTGAAAATTCCCCCTGATAGATTAAATTTATTTATTTAGCACCGCGTCTTACTACCCGTTCGGATTTTACGCTTAATTAATAATTACCCTAATGGGTTAGGAATAGGGATGTTTGAATTTAGATTAAGTGAACCCGCATTTGCGTGAAGGGAGAGTAGAAAACAATTGAGTACAAACCACCTAAGTTCACCCGAGCGAGATCCGAACCTCGATCTACCCATCATTGACAGTCTAAAGATTTATATTAGTACGTCTTTCGACGTGATATATGTCTATACTTTTGTAAGAAAATACTTTTCAATGATTGAATCAAAACTTTGAAGAGCTAGGTACATCACCAGACCCATCCCTGTAGCCGCTGGATCTACGGGCCAAGTTAATTTAATACCTTCAAAGTAAATTCAGGTACATTTCCTATCAATTATACCTTCATCCACGTCCCTTTAGCGTAATCAATATATATATATATGCGTGTAATTTGAACTGACAGTGAGAAATGATGAGGAAAGGAGTTCACCAAATGAAAGAATTGGCGTATCACTTGGATTAACAATTCATTTAAACGCTATTCAATTAAAATTTAACACACTTCGGTGGACGATTAATTTATGTCCCTACTCTTGAAATAGACTAGTCTTCCGATTCCAGGAAGATCGAGTTTCAAATATCAGTTGGGTGTACTTAGGGTGGTTTTTCCAAAATTGTTTTTCACTCAAATTCAGGTACACTTCATATAAATATAACCGCCCTCATCCCTAAAAACAATTAACGTAATTAGTATATAAACGTATAACCCGAACGGTTAGTAAGACGCAGTGCTAACAAAATAATTTCATAAGGTTCCTTATCAGATTTTTTTTTTCTGTGACAATTTTGTGGGTAATGTTCTGGTCAGTTGCGCCCTGGTATTTTTTTTTAAAAAAAAGGTCTGCTATTCCTGCGTCCTCTTATTGTCTCCAAGACCGACCCAGGCACTAGAACACCACGTGTCTGTACGGCCCCAAATTAACGCCATATTTCATCCAATCTACGGCCTCTTACACGGAGCAGTTTGGCCAAACCTGTATAAGGAGCCGGAAACTGACACAAGGTATATTATACATTGAGGTATTCATCCAGCCGCTCATTTACAGTTCAACTTTCATGGGAAGAGCTTTATCTGATAGCTAGAAACAATTAATACATTTACTTTAATGTATTAAAACGTCAGGTCATGTTATATTCACTCTCACTTATGTTAGATGTCATCAATAACTATAAAATATCACGTTAAAAATGTTGGTCGCAATGTTTGAATTCTATAAAGGTCATGATTGTGACCTGGCGGTCTAGGGGTAAGGTGTCAGACTTCTGTGCTGGCGGCCGGGGTTCAATCCTCGGTCCCGGCACAGATTTATCTGATTACCAAACCCTTCCTTCACCTCTGACAAGACATCTTGTGAATGTGGGGAATGCCAGGCCTCCCCCGTGGTTCGGATTCCACGTTAAACTGTAGGTCCTCCATTTCATCTCACAATCACCCTACCATTACACATTAGCGTGAGTGCGTATAAACCGAACGGGTTGTAAGACGTGGTGCTAATAATAATAATAATAATAATAATAATAATAATAATAATAATAATAATAATAATAATAGTAATACTTAAACTTAATTTATTAGATTAATTTTATTTATTAGTTTTTAATTACTTTGCATAAAATTGATATATTTAAATACATATTCAATATTATTAGTGTATTTATAGTGTAAAATACAATGATAAAACATTGTTTATCACTCAAAATGTATATATCTGATTGCCGCGTCCCTTCCAACCGTCATGCGAGCTAAGATGTTAGGCTTTAAGTGCACCGGATTGCCAGTGACACGGCCTACTTTGGCAAGGGGAGTGGTCTTTTCCCCTGTGTCATTTATCGTTGGGGATTTCCCATACCATCTCCACTGTAATGTGGGTGCATCTTTATACATTACCTTTCTCATCCTTGGATATTAAATTAAGTCCCTAGAAACCACGGGAAAACATAGGTTTGAATCTAGGTCGGGTTTACAAAGGGTGCTTTTTCCTAAATTTGTTTTTCACCCTGTCTCCACGCAAATTCAGGTACACACTCTCTAAATTAAACCCTCATCATCCCTAACAAATTATCGTGCATACCGAACGGGTAGTAAGGCACGGTGATAAAAAATAAATAAAATAACAATTTCAATTAAAAATAATTATCCTCGTATCCGAGTACTGAACGCCAGATAGTTTAAACAAAATAATTCATTATAAAATTAATTATTATGTAAATATGTAGATTAATTTTAGTTGCGTGTACAGCTCTGGATGGATACAACTTTCAATTAAATTTAATTTAATGGCAAAAATGACACCTGGACAAGGGAGTCGAACCCAATGGTGCTTTGAGCCAAATATTCTTGTCTTGATTCTCGTTTACATGTGTAATTTTTCCAACTAACTTTCATTTCATTAAGTACTGAATTTAGTTTCGGCAAAACTCGAGTTTTATGAAAAAAAAATCTTGCACGGCGTTTCCCGTGACCCACTGTGATCTCCCCCCCTCCCCCTCACACAAACACTTCATTTTATTATTATAGATAAAATAGTGGTTTTATAAATTACGGTATTTCTTCTAATTCCAAAGCAAGAATTTATTTTATCTTCACTGAGAATCTCAAGATAAAGTTTCTCCGTCAGCCAAGACAGAACAAAGTTAGTAATTGGAACCTTAAGACAACTAGATCTGAGCGAGATGGCACTGACATAAATTCGATTTGAGAGAGATGCTACTGACGTAAATAAATACGAGGCAAGAGGAGATTTATAATTTAAGGGAGAACTAGCTATTAAGAGAAAGTGAAAATGTAAAAAAAAGTCGAAATTTATTTAGAGTGAATGAATTTATTTCTTTGACATTATAGGAGTTAAGGCCTTCATTCCAGTAAATTTTTAAAATCATATGACAGTTAATTTAAGATACGAATGGATACAAATAAAAGATGGTAATTTAATTTAATTTGAATTTAACGCTTTTAGCAAGGGTATATTTAAAAAAAAACTGTCATTAGTTTAAAGCATTCTTTGCCACCTTAAAAGAGGGTTGTGAAAAAAATATTGCAGTATTCACATTAGATTTAAAATTAACCGTTATAATTACTATGCATTTAAAGGTAGGTTAAAAGATTAATCAAGTGCTCTGGTGTTCACGTGGTATAAGGTTTCAGACTCTCAATAAACTGCATTTCTATTGAGGGAGAGATCGAGATTTATAAATTAAGATTACAAAAAAATTTAAGACTTATTCTATTTATTTTAACAAGAATTTAAAACTTTATATTTACATCAAATGTGTGAGAGTGGTTTTAAATCTCGGGTAGAAGCCACGTTCAAAATAGATGACAAATACGTATCGGTAAATGTGATCGCTAAAGTGTTGATTCCTTTAAATGAGCAAAAACAGCTGAAAAATAGTACTCATGTTTGGTGCGCAAATTTAACTATTCTTGGGGATCTACCTTTGTTGAGTAATTAGTAAAATTTGGTACACCAACCTCACTTAATAGATATCATCAAATTATGACCAACTTCCAAATATCATAATTCCAAATGTTGTATTCCTACGTTTATAAAAATAAGATTCTCTACACATTGTAATTTTTTTTGTTGGTACATCAAAAGGACCGTGGTCTGCCAGTTTGGTATGCTTAATGCACACATATATTTGTAAGGCAGAATTTTCAGCACTTGTTGCCATCAACACCAAGAATCGAAACTTATTTTATGTCGAATATGACGTGCGTGCTGCACTGTCAAAAACTAATTCACAACTTCAAATCCTTATTTAAACAAAACAACAGCATCCTTCTCATTGACTTTTTACTTTTGAACAGAATTAAATATTTATTTTATCGTTGCACATTTTTGGATTAGTTCCACTTTTATTAAGGACGTGACCATTAATTTTCTCATAAAAAAGGGAAAGCTGTAGAATTTTTCTACGATTAAAAAAGATACGAGTCGGAGCTATAACCAACTCACTCCATTTTACCGTCTCAGCGCCCTGGACAACAGTTCAGCGAGACAACGAAAACACAACCGGGCATAACTGCGCCGCGTGATGGACTGACCAAGCCCATCTATGTTCAAACGGTGGCCACTAGAGTTCGCTACACATCGAAACATTCCTAAGAACTTAGGAAAGGAAGAGATGCCTGTTCAACTCTAACCCAGAACATTCCAGTTCTGTGGAATTTGTTATCGAAGCTAGGTTTGTCACGCGTTTTCCCCCACCTTGATCCTCTCCTTCCATATTTCTCTGGGTTTTCAAGCATATATAATGCCGGTATGGCAACATGTCTATCACTTTAAGACTTAGCTATAGATTGAGGTGTACGTAGCCGTGGCTACAAGTATTTAAAATGTAAGAACAACTTTCTTTTTGGCTTAATTTTTTTTAGTGTAACTCTTTCTAAATTCTCTTTTCGGCCTTTACAATTAATTGTTTTATGGGTAAATTAATAATCTTTGAAATCGTAGACCAATATTAAATTTGATATTATTATGAAATTATTCAAATACTATTATATTGAGTTTATGTTTGTTTTGTTGAGATCGATATATATATATATATATATAATTTTGAATACTATTGTTTGACTTGATAGATAAGACAAAAAAAATCATGGTAATAAGGTCTAATTTTGTGGTTTGCTAATGCATATTTCTTTAATAAATTTTCACTTTTTCGTTTACAATAATGGGAAAGTTTATCTTGTTGTTCGAAAATACTCTTGAGAGTTATCTACTCTTTTCATTATATTACGCATTTTAATTGAATATGTTTTCTTGTAAAATGGAAATATGAATTGAAGTATTTCTAATGACTGATTATAGAAGTCTTGAGGACTCACTTTTAAATACTGTCTGGTTAAAATAATTGTTTATTTACATATATCCGTATTGTGGAGATATATATATTTATGTAAATAGTTTTTTACTAGGAGTTATTTAACGTAACTTAACAAGCACTTCTTTGTGGAAAGTGATGGTTAGAATAATATTGTTTATTTTCTCTTGCAAATGTTCAAATGTAATTCTATATTTAACGTTGATATTGTCTTTATATTAAGCGTTCATATACATGATAAATATTATATATTTACACACTCTACGAATATTGTAATTTAGTTTTGTTATATCATCATATATGGTTCTATCTGTTGAAATGCATATATACATATATTTAATTATACATATAAACAAAGGATTTATTTTTGCTTTTTCCTTAATGTTATCAATATTCTAGAACAACCTTAGGCTATTTGGTTGTTTACTTACGTGTTTGTTCATCTTTTATTCTTTTTGGGAACTTATATACTTTTGAGGGCGGCCGTCTAACAATCATTCCCGCACCCAGATGAGTTGCGTTACCTTGAGTTTGAGCTGTATGTACTCAGACAATTGAAACAATTACTCAAGTGATTCGCTTTGATTGTGTTAATTTTATTTTTTAATATTTGAGCCTTCTATTTTGATTTGTTAGGCAAAGGAGGTTTCAAAGCGAGATACATAATTCGTTCTATAGATGGTTATTATATTGTGTTCATGTGAATGTAATCAATCTTCACTGCATTAAAGTATGCAAAGGTTTGTATGAAAATATTAAACGTGCATATTTTTGGTATTTTTTCAGATTCTCAAAAGGGCATACTTACCCAAAATATATTAAGAACTACTGACCTCAGCAATCCTCCTTCCTCTCCACTTGGATTATATTACTATTATTATTAATCTATTATATTATTATTATTATTATTATTATTATTATTATTATTAGCACCGCGTCTTACTACCCGTTCTGGTTCTAGGCACTTACGCTAATTTGTAATGATAGGATGATTGTGAGATGAAATGGAGGACCTAAAGTTTAACGTGGAATCCGAACCACCGTGGAGGCCTGGCATTCCCCACATTCACAAGTTGTGATTAATACACGTCTTGTCAGAGGTGAAGGAAGGGTTTGGTAATCAGATAAATCTTTGCCAGGACCAAGGATTGAACCCCGGACCCCAAAACATAGGTTTTTACCCCTAGACCACCAGGTCACCCATTATGTTGTTAATAAAACTGATAATTAGCTCCTAAAGTGTTTCAAATTTTGTTCACATCCATCAATCAGCACTAAGTAATAATACATAGCACCTCGTCTTACTACCCATTTGGGTTATACGCTTAAGTACTAATTCTTCTAATGGATTAGTAATTGGAAAGGTTGAATAGAGAGGAAGTGAACCCGCATTTGTATAGTGGGTGAGAGGAAAACCATTTAGGAAACCCCCCTCCAGTTCACCCGAGTGAGGTTTGACCCTTGATATCCCCGTCCTCAGCAGTCTAGCTCAACACGAAACCAACGCGTTAGCTAACTACGCCACCGAGGTTGGTCTCTCAGCACTAAGCTTAAAATATTTAAGGGAGACACAAACAAACTAATAAAGGGTTAGCGTATAACTTGAACGGGTGGTAAGACGCGGTGATATAAATAAAGGGGAGTTTGCAAATTAATTCCTTTACCCCCAAAGAGTTAAAAGTTAGCTTAAATAATTTTTATCTAATTTATAAAAAAAAATTAAACTAATTTCACTGCTTGAGTGATAAAATGAGTATTAAAATTAAAACAATAATCATAGATGTTAACAAACAAATGGCTTGTCAGACTGAGCTGCTGATTGTAACATAATTTTTATCCAAACTTTTACCTCCAATAGATACAATAGATAAATAATAAATAAAATACATCATTCATGCTTTATTAAATTTAAAAAATATATCAGTTCCCATGCTGGATTATTATATAACTAAATACTTTGGTATGAATGTTCAAAAATTAAAATATAATATAAAATGTAATCTTCCCATACGCATTGTTGTTCTCGGGTATTCTAGAACAAAAGAGGCCATGAGTTCGATGTTGGTCTCTTTTTTTCTAAATTTAATTTCCGCGTTACTTCTATCGTCTTATTTCCAAACCATTCTCCTTAAATGTTTTCTATTCTTAGCCTCATCCGGGCTCGTTACCTTGATGAAGATTTGCGGGAATCCCTTCAACAAAGTCGGATCCTGAAGAATAAAGTTTTTGTTGTTGTAGAAGTGAGTCGTAACTAAAGCGCGACTTGACTTCTACTTAATCCTATCCCTATCAATTATATAGGGACTAAGTTTATATCCTTTGAGCGTCTCCATAAATCGGGGGAAAAGAGAAAACTTAACACAAATACCGTCTGTCCGTCATTACGTTTTAATGAGACTACGCTTTCTGATTAGTTTTTTTGTTTTTGTTTAGATTCCTCAGAAAAAAATAAAATAATGTCTTCTCATACATTTTATCAAACAATTTATTATTAAGGGTGTGCAAGTACTCTAAAATTTTAGTTCGAGTAAACTCTTAGTAGTTGCTCTAACTCAACTCGAAGATTCTTACAATAACGGAAAAATTTGATTACCGGGAATTTCCGACTATTTCCTCAAAAATTCCTAGTTTGAATATTTAGCACCACGTCTTACTACCCTTACTAGTAATACGCTTATAGACAAAATTACGCTAATATTTGTAGGGATTGAGAAATATATATTTATAGGAAGTGTACCCTCATTTGGGTGGAGGTAGAGTGGAAAACCACTTTGAAAAAAAAAAAAAAACTCGGTACATCCAACTGAGATTTGAACCTGATCTCGTCATTTTCAGTCTAGTCTACTGCGAGATTAGCGCGTTAGGTCTTGTGGTTACCGAAAGGGTCTAGTTTGATTACTTTTACTAAATATTAATAGAAACAAAACGTTTATAAATATTTCTTTTAGTCTGGCTAAACATTTTTTTACAGTATTTAAAAATTATAATTTGTGTAGCTATACATTTTTTTACAAAAAAATAATAATTGTGCTTGTACTTATGGCTTATGCATGGATTTATGACGCAAATTCAACTAGAAATATTTCTATAAGCTACTCTAATACTAAAAAAACAAACAGTTTTCATCCAAGCTCGACTCGAAGCGAGAAATAAATACACGTACACCCCTAATTAATATTAAATTACCATACAAGAAATTTCCGCATCGTTGGTTACGATGATTAAACGTCAAACTCTTTAAATTTTAGTTAAAAGTAACGTGTTCATGATTTAGTAATGTCATTGACAGTATATAAACATTCAACGGTATTGTTGAAGAAATAATAACTGTTGTAACTAGAGCCAAAACGTCGAAAGTTACCCGCCCCGTGATGTAGTGTTCAGTGCACCTATCTACGAGCACAGGGGGTCTTGGATTCGATCCTTGGATTGTACCTTGAGTATTTCTCTCTTAAAGAGGTACTGTCACAACTGACACAAGGGGTTGGTAATTATACTACAGTAGCCCCATGGTTTCTTTGGTGCTGACTGACAGCTTTGAAAAGTTACCAGACCAAATTATGTATCCCTACGCCGAACCATATGATCTGCAAAAACAAGTGTTTAGTAGCTGTCACCTTTGGCGGTCAGAATTTGGGTATAGACCTAAATGTTGACAGTCGGCTGTGAACTGTGAGCTGTCAGTCAGCACCAAAGAAGCCATGGGGCTACTGTA
>CABFOW010001952.1:0-14143 GCA_902141385.1 Timema californicum
ACATATAAAAAGTAAATCGAAATCATATTTTAGTTTAGTTAGTTGTTTTGAATCCACAGAGATATACAAAGCTTAGTTTATGTACCTAAATGATTGCTTATAGCTAGAGAGCTACTGAATATATTTGATTGCGTTGTTTTATAGCACAATGAATTTCCAAGGAAAATATATAAGCTATTTAAAAATTATGTATGTCTTAAAGGATTTAGTAGGGACGTTAAAGGCAAATCAAATATTCTATGCATACTGTGGAGTGGCAAAATTGAAGGCTGCCACAATTGCATCTACTGTTATAGTTTCAGGATAAAGTCACACCCAACTACATAGATTCAGTGGTAAGTTAAGAGATTCCGGATTCAAATATCAACCCACAACCGCATGTAAGTGTAACTAAACATGTGGTTCACAGCCTTCACGGACTTTCGAATAGATCATTTCCATTTATCAAGCAAAAATTATCAAATGAGCTTTCAAAGAGTTACGTTGATGGGCATTAAATATAAATCAAATACCGTAGATGGCATCCTGACTATGAAGGGTGCTTGTTCACGATCTGTTCTTGAGCGTTGAAGTGTTACCACAAATTCCCGTTCTATTGAGGGTAATAATTCCCACACTCATCTGAAGTTGATTACTTTCATCAAATCCATTCAGTATGCATGTAAGTAGACCAGTAAGAGTAGTGATCAAGTGACGTTTAGTATGAACTTGACCAATTAGGTGGAACCATTTTAGTTGCAATTATTCAGGTTGTTGTGCATTTAGCTGCCCATCACTAAAATGGATAATATATATATTTTACAAATAATATCACTGAAGTCACTAACAACCCATATGACACACCATTAACAATTTTCTCCATAGCGTGTGCTAAAGATCCCTTTGCGAAGACATTTACTTACAATGAGGTTATTTCATATATTTATTGGAAAATTAAGAAATGCCACTGTCGAAAGCAGGGTGTTTCTCTTGAGAGAACCCCTAGACTAATGAAAAGTGATGACCTCAGCCATATATATACCGCACATTCGAATTACATATATTTGGAAATTCTGTTCCATATCGTCAATTCTCTAAATTAATTTGAAAACGCCCTTACCGTAAATGACGTAGTTCACGTATCCTACTGAATAGGTTTAAAAATACTGGGATTCTTACAGGACGACTCATTGTATCATTAGTTTAGCCATAGACACTTTGTGTTGTCCTTCTTCCTCACTCGGTTATGATCTCCATTCAATTAAAAAAAAATTCGCAGACTGATCCTCTTGCACTCTAACTTGTCCACAGGGAAAGAATGTCGGAAAATATTGACGAGATAATCATAACAGATCAATTGGTATACAGTTTGGACACCAATTAAAATATTTTAATACACGCTACAGTGAACCCAGTCAGATTATTGTAAGTTCTCTCGGACAAAAGCGTGAAGGGTTTGGGTCTTCTTTTACAATACAATTTTTATGCATTCCTATTCTAAAGAGATTATTTGAGAGCGATTACAAACGAAAGGCCATTTTTATTACAAGCAGTGAATATATTAAACACATAAAAATCTTACTATATTTTTAGGGTGACCTGGTGGTCTAGGGGTAAGGTGTTGGACTTCTGTGCTGGGAGTCCCGGATATCAATCCTCGGTCCTGGTAAAGATTTATCTGATTACCAAACCCTTCCTTCACCTCTGATAAGACATCTTGTAAATGTGGGGAATGCCAGGCCTCCGCCGTGGATTGGAGTCCACGTTAAACTGTAGGTCCTCCATTTAATCTCACAATCACCCTACCATTACACATTAGTAAGTGCGTATAACCCGAACAAGTAGTAAGACTCGGTGCTAATAATAATAATAATACTATATTTTTTAATGTATAAGAGTGTATTCGGGATCTAGTAGGAAAATAAATTGTTTTAGAATGCGCCCAAAGGTAAAGGGAATCATTTTATAATTAATTTATTTTTGGATAATCTCAGATTTGATGGAAGTGTTACCTTTTTAATGGCTTCATAAGGTATAACTGCTACTTTGTTAGTAGCGAATGTGACATTTAAATTGATTTTACATTTTTCTAACAATATAATTGCCATTTTCAAAAATAATATCCAAGGAAAGTTTCACATCAAAATTACTGCAAATAATATATCTTATAGTCATTAAATAAGTTTATGATGTATTATAATTTAAATAAAAATCTAGATAGATTTTTGATATATCTCAAAAGCAACAATGAGCTCATAAGAGGCCACACCATATTATTCTCATGAGACTTCCAATAAACTCTACAAAACATTATGAGAGTCATTAAACATGAAGTGATCAACGCCTGACCGAATAAATCCCACATAAGTCCAGACGTTGGAAAACTTTCCCTCTCAGCCAACATGCACATCCGTCTGTGCGAATACCAAAACCAGACTAATTTGTCATTATATTGCTGCTAGAATCGTCAATGGAGACTTCTAAGAGAACGACAGGAAGGTGTCCTTGAATAACTCCCTGATATGTGTTCAAGGATATCCAGGCAATAATCTGTTTTATATATCCCAATATACATTTTCTACAAAACAATCATCTTTTATTTTTCTATAAGAAACTATTCAATAATAATAATTGGTCTATATATTTCTAAACTCAGCCATGAAGTCTCTGCAGAGCACGAAAGGAAGTTTTTTAAATAACTCACTGATATGCACTATGGTCAAAATATTCAGGAATTAATGCATTTTATTTATCACGATATACGTCTTCAGCCAAACAAGCCTCTTTCATTGTTCCAGGAGCAAGCTATTTTAACGCATTAAAGGAATCGGCAAATTAATTGAAATACTGTATTTCAAACCCGTTTAAAGCACAATCCCATACATTTTTTATTCAATAACTACCAATGACAATTCACGAACAGCATGAAAAGACAAAGATTGGCAGGATCACCTTGTGTCAGATAATGGCGTTAACATTTTCAGTTATAAGTAAGTTGCTTTAACCAGCTCTTCAATCACACTGAGACAGTTTGGGTTGCTTTCAATAAAATTATAAATAATCTGAATGATGCAAAAAAATAATCAAAAAACAAGTGTTTCTTTTGTGTGTGAGGCACAAGCTCTGAATAGGGTAAGATCCTGACCATTTGCATGGCAATTTATGTATATAACTAAACCATTCATCTCCTTAGCCTACATAATTTTTATATAATAGTCCACTGCAATCACCCGCAGTGGTATAAGCGCCGTCAAAGCACATAGCTACTACATTTTCCCACCTAACGACCATCTTTTCAATGATGTTTTTGATTTCATTAGAGTTAAATTTGCGTTTGTTCTCTGCAACTTCTATAAGACATTGTATTGCATTAAATACCTAATATTCCCCCTTCCTGACTAAATTCTAACATTAAAGGTCAAGTACTGTTATCACGCAACGCATAGAATTACTTTATAATCACATGACGCGGCTTCTTAGTGAAACCAACATAAGTATTTCCGGTTCAAAATTTCCCTTCAATTATATTTTTAAATTATTATGTTTTTCTTTGCCATTGGGGGTACAGCTCAAGACTCGTGAGCCCCTCTGACTACGCCAATGGCAACCTGTAACTTCTATCATCTGATAATAAAACCACTAACGTAGTTTACAAAGATGCCTTGCCTTAAATTTTATTAATTTATTTCCATCAATTGATATAAATATTCTGTGTGCGCCTAATCTTAACACACTAAATTGAAATATTTAATTCTGAATATATATTTGACAATTCCTAAGTTTTCATTATGGTAACTTCTACCTTATGAGTTGCGTGATTTCTTCTCTGTGGGGAGGATTAAATAATAAACGGTATTTCTTTCATACAAATTTTTTAAAACTGATATAAACGTGCATGAGGCTGCGGGCACAAGCTAGTTGTAAATACATTTATTATTTTTAACTTAACTTACTCCAGTGGTTATATACATTCTGATTTTCATAGGAGGCCCGTAATTTGCCAACTGGATACTTATGTCGCTTCAGTGGTGGACACAATATTATTACAATTTTTTGTGATTATATTCTAAGTCTGTGTAATTAGTAAAGTTAGGATAATCTTTAACTAACATTATAAATAAGAAGGTATTATTGAAATATATTAATAATATTTTACATAAATCCTTTAGCTAATATATTAAATAAGACATTTAAATGATGGCAAAATTTAGTAACATTCAACCAATTTTGGTTGTATATATTAGGATTCCTAAATTAGACAGTGCTTTGTCTAAGCCATTTGTCTCTAAAGAGATTAAATTACTAATCATTGGTTAAAGCTTAGGATCGTATCCCGAAGGGTGCATTGAAGGTGGTTTTACATAATTAGCTAGTCACTGTGGATTTTATATTCCTTCACGTTAATGCAGGCCTACTGCTTTAAAATTACTTTTTGATCCTTATTCCGTGAATTGTTTCATTCATAAATACGGGAGAATGCTCCGGTTGTTGAATGGTCTAAGTCATCAATCTCTTACTAAAGTCAACCTTCTAAACCTTAACCTAGCAGATTAGCGTAACTAACACATGGCATCTAGGCCGATGTGGTGATAAAAACAACAACTGGAATTTTATTATGTCACGTATTACTACTCGTCCAGGCTTTCCACAGTTTACTTTACTAACGAGGTAGAGGTGATTAAGGTATTAGTTTAAATAATTGTACCTACATACTTAGGGAGAAATAATGAGAAATCATTTAGGAAAAGACAGGTCCAGTAACTCCTGTCGAGACACAAATCTCGACCATCCCAGATCCGGAAAATCAGAAAGATAATCTCATCGTCCAGCCCACATGACTACTGATGCGGATACCATTGTAGTAGCATAATACTTTTAAAAATCTTTAATTGATAATAAAATATGGCTAGTAATTTAGTATGTGAAAATAGTTCAAACAATCACTTTTAACCAGAATTAGCAAATTTGTGAAACTATTGAGAAGTTTAAAGGCCGGCTCTATGGTCTAGTGGTTAGAGTTCCTGTCTACAGATACATACGTCCCGGGCTCTATATCCAATGCTTCCAGATCGTCTGTAAATTGTTGGGTCAGTAACGAGGTCAACTCAGTTTTTAGCAGAAAAATAAGGAGCTACTCGAAAGAAAAAGTAGCAGCTCCTTTCTATAAAACTGAGATTAACGACTTAGGGGTTGACCATATGACACCTTCTATCCACATAAATTGATTCATATTCGCAAACAGACTGTGACCTCTCATTTGGTATGTTTTTATTGTGGGCTGATGCCATGTAGTTATTGAAGTGTTTGAATAAATTGTAAACAAGTGGACACAATATGTGTTGCCCTCATTAACGTTCATTGATTAATTTATTTATTCACTCTTGCATATCACACCCACGGGATAAAAATGACGTAACTACGAATTTTGCTTGAATTGGATTAAGTGCGTCAAATTGTTACAAATTTCATTCTTTTTGCCCTGGAACAATGACATGAGTGTATTTCTCATAGTCACCAGTAGAATGCAGTTATGCCATTGTTGTTTTTAGCGGGAGCCAATCACAATTTCGGTGCTACAACACCATTATGGCTAGTTGCGCATGAGCCTTCTATTTAGTAGTGTTGATTTTGAGTGTTGAGTACCTATGTGCTAACTTCACCGTTAAAACAACAAACTTTAACTGTGTCTCCAGAAGAACAATGATATGTTTTTTTTCTGTTGTTATTTTACTTTCAATCCTTTTAAACTTAAATGCACCTGGAAAAACAATGTCTTAAATATGTTTTATGCTGTTATTTTCCCGACTTGAACGGCGTCTTAAGGAACAAAGACAAAAATATAGTTTATGCTGTTATTCTCTTTTTATTTTTTATAATGGCGTAGGCATAAATGTTATTTTCATAATTTTTTGTCAAAATCTTTTATTAAGGCAGAGAGCACTTATGCCTTTGTTTTGATTGTTCTTTTTAGGGCTCCGGATAATTTTCTCCATCTAAGGCAGGATATTTTTGTTTTCAGTAATGTGTATATTTAGTTCACGTACATCAAGTTGGCCCGCCACTTTTTCCAAATGAATTGAAATTTATACAGTCCTTTATGCTATGTTTGTGATCATATGTGCCCAAAGCTCAGCGTTTGTGCTATTAAATTACTCAAATTATTAGGATTTTAATGTGGCTGGCCTGCCACATTTTTTAAAACATCCTATCTTTATTTTGATTAGGGCAGTTCTTTTTGATATATTTTTGCTAATATATACCCTAAGTTCAGCTTTTGTGCTATTAAATTAAGCCCGTGGCAACGATTTTAACGTGGTGGGCCAGCTTGATGATCAAGTTAGCCCACCACCCTTTTGAAATACAAATTTTCCTACGCCATTCATTAGTGCTCCGTTTGTGCTCATATGTGCCCGAAATTCAGGTTTTGTGCTATTTAATAACGTGCGTGGCAACGATTTTAATGGGGTGGGCCAGCTTGATGTTCGAGTTGGCCCACTACATTTTTGGAATCCAAATTTCCCTAGGCCATTCGTTAGTGCTTTGTTTGAACTCATATGTGCCTAAAATTCAGCTTTTGTGCTATTAAATTATGCCCATGGCAATGATTTTAATGTGGTGGGCCAGCTTGATGTTCAAGTTGGCCCAACACATTTCCGAATTAAATTTTCTTATGCCATTCGCTAGTGCTCCGTTTGTTTTCTTATGTGCCCGAGATTCAGATTTTGTTCCATCAAACTATGCTTGTTACAACGATTTTAATCCTGCTGGTCATTGTGGCGGAGTGGAGTCAAACGGGGCGAATTGCTTGGTAGCATATTGAGGGGAAGAGAGCTTGTGCGTCCGGGTACGTTGGAGCGAAGCGGGAAGGCTAACTTGAGCTCAAACTAGCCCACCATATATTGAAAAGCACAACATATCAAAATTCGATCTATGTCACTTCATTGTGCTCCGTTTGTGCTCATATGTGCCCGAAAAATAACATCTGTGCTCTAAAATTAGGCAATCTATAAAACATTTAGTGTGGTGGGAACTTAGATTAAATACAGACTCTCAGTGATGTAAATACTGGCATTTATAAAAATATTAACTGTCTTGTTTAACTCAGTTGTCATAAATCTTGTTATTTGTACGTGAAATAGGTTTTTCCGTAGGCCTATGAATGTTTAATAATGTAATTTACATCTTACTAGCTGAAGTACCCGAAGTTGCCCGTGAGAACCTTTTTTTTTTTTGCTTAGTGGTAGTACAGTAGGCCTACGTATGAAAATAGTTTATGGTGTATCAAAGACTAGCGTGCTATCAAAATCTGTGTCCTGAGTGCACTCAGAATACCTTCATGTAGATGGCAACCATATTAAATGTTATTCCAATGTTTAAGACCACTTGGTCATCGTTGTGGAATAAAGTGGATTACTAAAAGCGCAATAAAGGCGAGATTAAGCATATAAACTAAATTTTAATATTTAATTCAATATAAATTAATCTGAAAGCTATTTTTTAAATTAAACACATCTATTAGTACTGTACATTATAATATTGTCTATACAGTGACGTCGAGATAAGTCAGCCCAAGTCTTAGATACAATAACATTTTAAGGAGAAAAAATATTCTCTTGGTAAATTTTTATTCTTGGCTTGTTAGTCGCCTCATTCGACAAACGAGTTAAAATATTTACAATCAAATTGTGCTCCATTTGTTCAGTATAAGACTTCCCGCTTCACTCCAATGGACGAACCAGCTATCTCCCACTCAGTACATGGTACCAAGCAGTACGCACCACCTGACTCCACCCAACAACAGTGGACAACAGATTTATAATAATTGTAACAAGCGTAATTTGATGGCACAAAAGCTGAATTTCGAGCACATATGAGCACAATGGAGTGACGTAAATCGAATTTTGTTATGTTGTGTTTTTCAATATATGGTGGGCTAGTTTTTGCTCAAGTTAGACTTCCTGCTTTACTCCAACGTACCCGGACGCACAAGCTCTCTTCCCCGCAGTATGGTACCAAGCAATCCGCGCCGCCTGACTCCACCCCCCAACAATGGCCCGCAGAATTAAAATCGTTGTAACAAGCATAGTTTGTTGGCACAAATGCTAAATTTAGGGCACAAAAGAGCACAAACGGAGCACTAACGAATGGCATAAGAAAATTTAATTCGAAAAGGTGGCGGGCCAACATGAACATCAAGCTGGATCGTCACATTAAAATCTTTGCCACGGGCGTAGTTTAATAGCACAAAGTCTGAATTTCGGGCACATATGAGCACAAACGGAGCACTAGCGGATGGTGTAGGAAAATTTTGATTTCAAAAATGTTGCAGGCCAACTTGAATATCAAGCTGGCCCGCCACGTTAAAATCGTTGCCACTGGCTTAAATTAATAGCCCAAAAGCTTAGCTTTGTGTACATTCAGCTCAAATATAGCACAAAGAATTGGCGTAATCAAAATAAAGATAGTATTTTATTTTAATGTGGCGGGCCAGTTTGAAATCAAGTTGGCCCACTATATTAAAATACTAATAATTTGAGTAATTTAATAGCACAAACGCTGAGTTTCGGGCACATATTCTTATTTACTTTAACACTCTAGTGAAATTATTGACTAAAAAAGTAGATGATTAATTCAAGGCATTGCTCTAAAAATAGATTTGTTTGTGTATAATATGTAGATTGGAGCTTGAATAACTGTTGGGGGTAATATATGTGTTTTACTAGATTATTTGTTACCCTCCCTCCACTAGAATGTGGGTACAATTCTTTTAAATCCAAAATTTCGTATGTTTGCACGTGGTGTTTGACTGTTGTGCGCATGCGCACATAGGAGGGGGTGGGACTGCCAGGAAGAGATAGCACTGTTGCTTTCGCAGTGCCGGCTCTGGCGTGATGGTGGAAGGAGGTTTTTTTATACTCAGCGCGTGTTGTGCTTAAGACCCGTGTACCATATCCTTGAATTTGATAAAGTGTAGAAGAGTGTATAATTAGATTATTATTATGCTTCCAGCTAGTATATTTGATTAATTTTTTCGGTTCATTTATTTAACAGAAAGACTAAATGCACTTGCAGTACTTTCAATGTAGAAAAATTTCCTAAATTGTTATTCAGAGATAAAGAAGAAAATTATTGACTTTTTTCCACAAACTAAAACAAGAAGAATGGATCTCATTTTTAAATGAATAGATCAAGATTGAACTGTAACAATTTAAGTAAAAGTAAGAAAAATATATATTTTTTTTGTTAAGATTTTATCAAGTTCCTGAATAAATTTTCATTGTATATATGTTTTTTTTCCTTTTACACAATTTTAAAACAAAGGCTAAAAACTTTCTGGAACAGCACCCCCACTAGTTTTATCTACGAGCGGCCATTGTAAACGAGTATGTAATAATTGCACTAATGGGTAATGGATTAATAAGGTTTAAATTAGAGGAAGTATATCAACATTTGCGTGGAGGGAACGTGAGAAAGCATCTATAAAAAGCCTCAATGCACCCGACCGGAATAAAACCACCATCTTCCTGTAATCGCTAGTCTAGAATATTGCCAGACCATGCGGCTATCAAAGTGGGCATGGATTATTTAATAAATTCAAGTAGTTCCTAGTTGGAAAACTTAGGGGTCGGATTATAGGTGGGTTCTAGAATTAATCTTGAGTAAACAGCCACCAAAATGTAATGATAGTACAACTACCCATATTATTGAGAATGCAGAATAAATTGTAATGCTCATTTGGTTTGGTTTTCTGGTTAATTGCAAGTCTGCGTTGTGATCTTAGCCGTGTGTGATGAGGGTGTTTGTTCTTAAATATTTTTCCCTTTACCTTAATTTAAATTCAGGTAAATTTTTACATGAATAATTACATTTTATTAATCCAAAGTTCATTGGCATACAATCCAGATTTCATAAGAATGGTCTTATGAAAAATACAATTTCATATTTTTGAGATAAATCTATTCATTTTAAATGAAATAATAAAATATATCAAATGTGTCAGCTTCAAATATTTTGACTTATAGTGAAGTGAGCATACATGAACGTCTATAGCTTTTATAGAAATCGTATATAATATTTTGATTTGAAAGTTGAACAGTAATTAATTGGAATATGTAAGCAATAGTAAGATGTGGTGTAAATAAATACTACTAATATAATCTACTTCTGCTTCAGATTCCTATAAAATCTACATAATGACGTATACACAGGAACTTCCCACTTTAACGTTAAATTCACGGACCCTAATGACTCTGATCATGCAAGTCCACTCCCAAAAGCATCCTTCTCTGACGAGTACACCACCTCATCCAGTCTCAAGTTATATATGGACTTCAACTCTGATGTCATCAGAGGTGAAAGATTTACGGTATATTTTCAATTTAATAACTGCCAGGTGAATTATTCAAAAGACTTAAATTATCGATTTTATTGCTCTACTGTTAATCTATGATAATGTGATATTTTATAATGATTCAAATTTAACTTTAAACATTGAATCTGGCGATATCTCGATTGGATTTGATCTATTTAATTTGGCAAATTTCACTTCCTATAATTGCATCAGTAACAAAGATGAACCTACTGCCTAATTGGCGAGTGATGCTTGAATAACTAAACGCATTGTATATAATATTCTTTGTATTTTTTTAAAGGAGACGTTAGAATATAAAATATATAATTATATTAAAATATACTCTTTTCAATCACTAAGTATGAAAAGCTACTTATATTGTGACAGAGAATCACACAATAAACTCAAAACATGGCCTGTATTAATTATGGTTCTTTCTCGACCAAACTAATATGCTAATATGTGTTCACTAACAGCCTAAAATTATCACTGCAAAAAATGATGAACTAAACTTACTAATTTAGTCGAATTAGCTTAAAGTTTTCTCGTCGTATTGTCAGGTGGAATAAAGAATCTTACGTTTGGTTGCTACATTAAACATGTACTGAACAATAGAATGTTAAACATGATCTCACGTTTAACTAGCTTTTTAACTCTACTTACCATTTAGATATTTTAAGGTTCAAACTTAAAATCCTCCTAATGTATTTAGTGTTTCTATCCAGTGCATGTGAATAAAATATGACCTGCATCGATGGACACCTGAGCTGTAAAAATCATCTGGTTTCATTGTGTCTACAGCCCGGGAAAACAGGAGAAATCTGGAAAAGCTATGGAATTCTTTGATGTTAGGGAAAAGTGGAAAATATCAGGGCATTTAATCAAAAATATAAAAAATTCAGGGGAATTTAAATACTTGACTAGTTCTGCACTTACGCATTTAAACAAAAGTGAGAGATTTAATTTCTTGTGGTGACCAAAATACATTGCCTAGATCAGAGTAGTCAAACATACTTCATCCCAAGGCCAAATCTAAATATCCTTTCATATCGTGGGCCGAAGATTTATTTAGCAGCCTTATTGAATTAATCTAAACCTACAAACAACACTTAGTAAACAGTTGTTTTTAAATAGATATAATAGATTTTATTTTTGATTAGCAGATTCTTTTAAATTTTACTGTCAAAAATAGGTGTATTAATCCCAAAAAATGTATGAAATAATAACGCGCACATATTTTCATACAAAAAATTATCATTATAAATATATATCAATACATATTTTTTTAAAACCAAATACATGTATAATTAATTGCAATGATGACAATATCTATATTTTAATAATTAGCAATTCCACATCTTCCACCTATGTTTTTATTTAGTTTTCCTTCAGCATACTGTGAGGGCCATATTTTCAGGGAACAATGAACTCAATTGGCTCGTGGTCCACTATTTGGACAACACTGCCCTAAATATTATAGAAATATTTATATGTCATTGTTGTACAGGGTTTGTTTTGTAACAGATGTACACAGGTACAGAAATAATATCCAAATCAATAATTATTGAAAAAACAACTTATATAATTTTTTATAAAAATCTATGTATAAAATTGTATCACTAGCTGAACAAAAGGCATAAGTTTTGAATTGCTCATTTGCCTCAGTTATGTGGTAAGAATGAAATTACCGTCATAATAGAACGTCTTGTAAGAATGCTTAGGTTTAGTAGGTATAGGATTGTTTTCGAAAATATTTGATTAATGTAATAAACGAACAGAAATCATTCACCAAGAGAAACCATACAAGGGCAAGTTTAGGATGTTTGTATGTTGTCTGTAAAACCTTAAAAATCCAGCGAGTTTAAGTTTATAGCCACCATGAGTCTATTGTACTGGTGATAGGAAAGTCAGAGTTCGGATCCCGGCCGCATTTTATGCGTTGTTTATCTTTCCATAATTGACTCTCACTTTCCCTCCACGCAAACATGGGAACCTTTTCTCCAAATTACAGTTTCCTTATCACTACCTAATTATCGGGACTAAAGCTAAATAGTTGGAAGAGAAGTAAGACATAGGGTAAACAAAAACCTACAATATTTCGAATGGATTTTTGTTTTATATTTGTCCCACGTCTTGCAACCCTTATGGGCTAACTGCATTTAATAACATTTATACGGTAAGGATAAAGAAGTTAACATTTAGAATAAATGTAAGAACATTTTCGCTAAGGGAGAGTGGAAAACCATAAAGGAAAAAACAAAATCAATACGCTTAGCCAATATTCAAAACGTGACCTCTCTACAACCGGCGAGCCAAATCACACAAACTTGATTCCTTTATTTGCATGTATACGGATGTGGGTCAAAGAGAAGTCGATAGCCCTTTAGACCAGATGAGACAACATGGTTTGAAAATAAGGGCCATATTTAAAAATAGAAAATACTGAGGAGGAGGCGTTTAAGAAAAACTTCACTGTAATTTCTTGAGTTAAATGAATTTCATTGACATCTTAATTTTAACGAAAATTTGGAACACCTTATTTGCTGCATTGGAGTTATAGTTTAGCTTTTAATTTGGTGATAAATTCACTTTCATTTTGTCGACAAATGTGTGTGTAAACTGTAAGTTTCTCGGTTCCTTTTCGTGTCAGATAACCACTTTTATCATACGTGTGTGCTGCCAAACAATTTACATATTTGTTGGGCATATACAACAGCTTTGTGAATTGATCCTAGTCAAATAGTATAAATTTGGTACACCAACCTCAAATACCAGATTTCTTTATATCACCTAACCAAGTCTTATATTTATACTGTAACGAGTTACAAGTTAATGTTAAATCAAATGGGCTGACACTCACCACCACCGCTGATAAACTCCAACACAAGAGCACGAGCTCTAACCTCCACTCTCCAACTGGCACAACTGACAGAGCGGAGCTTTCGACCAACTGACTTCTCGGGACTCGATCCGTGGCTGGCCGGAAACGAATGAGGTTCCACGCGGCCAAACGAAGTTATGACTTCCACCGCTAGGACAATCTGGAATATTCTATCTGCTGCCAGGCCCATCCTTTGCTGTCATATTTGTTCTATCGTCTTACCATCTCCTTCCCTTGCCCCGTCTTTCTGTGGATACAATAATGTATATATATAGTGAACGCGGCTTTTGAATAGTCACTTATTATACCACCGTCTGAGCTTGGTAAGGACGGCAACTAGGAGCCGTGATTTGTTTAATATTCAAAATTCAATTTTAGGCGTAATGGGGGATATCTTGTCTAAATTATTTTTTGGGACTTATAAATATTTAAACTTAGAATTATGAAATGTTTCGCGCAGGTCAATGTGAATGCGCTTGCTTTCTCTCTCCTCATACGAGGTTTAATTCATTCTAATTGTACAATTTAATTTGGTTATATATGCATAAAGTATATTGTAATAAAAATGCTGACTGACTCAATAAAATCAGCCAACTGTTTAGACAAACAAGAATAAAAAAAAAGGAAAAATTAAATAGAAATAAAATTTATCTACGGGGTGTCCTCTGGGCAAACTGAGCAAGGAACTATTTTCATCAGACTGCACCTTGAAAGTCCCCTTCCCTTTCTGCACTCACCATCCAGATGCTGCAGTTCTCCACGGCCCGTCCAGGTTAGTGGCTAAAAGGTGAGCCACGGGATCTCTACGTCCCCCGTGTGAAGGATGGAGGTTTTTTTTTGCGAAGCTATTATATGTAGAGATATGAAATAAAAAAATCTCGGGGTTAATCTTTGGGAAGTTAAAACTTAAGCTTTTAATTTGAGAAAAAAAA